>BQNB010006302.1:0-60438 GCA_026074375.1 Tanacetum coccineum
TTTCATATGTTAGTGTGCCCTAAAATAAGGTATTATTGTCATATACCTACTACTTTCTAAATACAAAATGTCCGTTTGACAGGGTGCTCACAAGGATTCAAACCCCGGACAGGGTTGTCAAACCCAATAGATCTATTTAATGCATTAGCGTTCACCAACACAAATTAGGCAATTAACGGATACACAGAAAAAGGCATATACTCAGTAGTGAAGGAATCATATTCAAGTATAAAAAACTGTTTGCGTCAATTTCACAAAACAAGCAATATATCCCCCTCACGGAGTTAAAAACATTGAAAACTTTAAAAGCGAGGCTATGAACTCACCTTGATCAAAAGCCAAAGATCAAATAATCGAAACAATCCACGGAAAGTCGATGAACACGATCACGACCTATAAATTACGTCGCTCGATTACTATACCAAAAAGTATAATCAACGATGCGTACATCGTATCAGCAAAATCATATATATAGTATATATATGTATTCATACATGTGATGAGAAATCCACTTGCGCCTTAGATCCTAAAACCCCACGATATTAGGTTACGATCGGTCTTTTATTTACATCATACATTGCTTAATCGAATACTTTCTATTTTAAGAAACTTTCTATTTTAGGAAAGTTGCTATTTTCGGAAAGTTACCATATTTAGTAAGTCTCGACACTTAATTATAGTTATAAAAATATTTATTTACTTCGTCATACTTCCGACATCCAACCCGGTTACTAATTATCCGTAACAAGGTTACGTTCGCGTATTATCAAAAGTTACTATATTTAGACTTTATGTTTTTAGACCCGACCGATGGTCGTAAAATACTTGTTGATCTCTAAATATCTTATCGATATTATTTTTCTATCACTCAAACTCCTTCGACATATAAATGTCAAGTTATTCTTACGTTTGACTTTTTCGTTTGACTTTTACATATGTATGTATATAATTAAATCTGACCCGCTCTAAACGACCCGCTAAATCACATTTTAACGATTCGGACAAAGAAGTAATTTTATGAGAAACGATATTCCGGACAACTTTTTAGTTTTAGCCGAGACCTGAATCTCGACAGAAAATGAACAAAATGCCCTTTTTCAATTCTGTTGTAACTTGTATTTTTAATAAAAACGCAGCAGTTTGACCATTGGTTTTGACCCGTTATATCACGTTTTCGTGACTTTGACCAAAAAGATACGTAGGAAATGACGAGAGGAATACTCATTGCATGTGAAATTTTATTGGATAGATGCGTAGGAAATGACGAGAGGATTCGGAAAATATAGGTTGATCGGAATGCATGTGACTTTTTCTAACGACACGACGGTTTTCGGTGACCGGAAAACTTTTCCGGTGGTGGTGGTGGTTTCCGGCCGACAAAGAGGGGGAGAGAAGTGTGTGTGTTTTGTGTTATAAAAATATGGAAGTAACACACACACACACACACACACATATATATATATATATATATATATATACACTTGTAATTTTAGCTATTTGGCAAGAATGGTCCTCCCCTCTTTTCTCTTATTAGATTTTTGACACACCATACTTTTATTTAAGTTAAAAACGACAACCGTGGCTCGGGATTTAACTTCCGAGACCATTTTATTTTCCGTCACACTTTTATTTTAGTTTCTATCATTTAATAAAATGTGTACATTTTAAAACACGAATCCGGCTCATGACAAGGAACAAAAATAACGACATTCATAAAAACAATTAATTTACGATCTTAAAAATAATAACGAGATGCGTCGAAATTTTTTACGTAACGGTGACTCGAAAAACGTCAAAAATAAATATTTTAAATTTCCGTTCGTACTAAGATACGAAAATAATTATTTACGAAAAATAAAATTTTAAATGTCGACGTTCACTCACGCGATTTTATAAAATAAATATTATGACGTCGAATTCGTGATCGTCATACGCGTCGTGAAACTCGGGTTGTTACATTCGGTTCCTTTTAAACTGAGTTGTTCGGTTCCTTCTAAGAAACTGAGTTGTTCGGTTCCTTCTAAGAAACTAAGTTGTTCGGTTCCTTCTAACAATAAAGTTGTTCGGTTCCTACTACAACTAGTTGTTCGGTTCCAACTAACAGAATGATTTTCTTCTTAGTACTTGTGTTAAGATTCGCATTAGCACTAGTATTCATAGTTATAGTCTCTCATAATATTGATTTGTATTATTCAAGTTAGCTATTGTCTTACAAAAGGCTAAACAGATCCAAGACTTTGGACCTACAAGTGGTATCAGAGCCTCTAGAGGGACTCTGAGTAAGAAGAATCACAAGAACCACAAACAATCACTTTTAGATCTAGAAAAATGTCTCAACCTGCTAATGATGTTTTCTCTCAACATCTTAGAGGATGAAGAAGCATCAGACCAGAGTTCAATCAGACACAGGTAACAGACCACCAATAAACCAAAACAACAACAACAACTCATTCCTACAACAACCACTATCTCAAATATCAAACTCCCAATTCTGAAGAAGGAGGAGTATGATATATGGGCCATGAAGATGAACATTATCTTGAACTATATTTGAAATGATGTTTGGAAGGTAATTCAGAATGGAAATTCCAAGAAGAGAATATCAACTGGAAAAGATGGTGTTGTTAGAGTACTTCCACCAGTATCTGCTACAGAAATTCATGCTGTTGAAAAGGAAAAAAAAGGCAAGAACCATCTTACTTATGGCCATTCCCACGGAACATCTGAGAAGATTTCATGGAATGGACAATGCAAAAGAAATTTGGGAAGCCATAAGGACTAGGTTTGGTGGTAATGCAAAATTCAAAGAAGATGCAAAAAGCTGTTTTAAAACAACAGTTTGAAGCATTTACTATATACAGGCCAAAGGATAGAAAAGGGTATATGAAACAGATTCCAACAACTACTCTCACAGTTGGAAGCTCATGGTGCTGAAGTATCCACTGAGGATGCAAATTACAAGTTTCTCAGATCTTTGCCCCCAGGCTTGTGTCAAATCTGGCAATGACTATGAGAAACCAGATGTTGACACTTTATCCATTGATGACTTGTATAATAACCTTAGGGTTTTTGAGCAGGAACTCACAAGTACCTCAAAATCATCTGCAAGTGCTTAAAATGTTGCTTTTGTTTCACACAGCAAGAGCAGCACTAACAGGTCTAAGTCTTTCATACTGGTGCCTACATAACTTAAACTCCTTCTACATCTTCAAACAACATTCAAGAAGAGAAGTTACCGTCTAGGTTTTGCTGATGAAGTTATATTATTTCATCTTTGCCAAACAATCAGAAGATAGGACTTGCTTCATGAAGACATCGAATAGATAATGATATTGGACATTGAAGAGATGGACATAAACTGGCAGATAGCAATGATTGTTATTCGAATGAAGAAGTTTTACAAGAAAACTAGAAGGAGAGTCCGGATTGATGGAAACAAACCTGTTGGTTTTGACAAAAAGAAGCTTGAATGTTTCAACTAACTCAACACTGGTTCATTTTTGCTAGGGAATGGCACATCCAAGGGGGACACATGATGAAAATAAGAAGAGACTCATTTTCTCAAAGGAACAAGGACATGGAAAGAAAGACAGAATTCAGAACTGTTTGCTGACTATGGATGATGGTGTTGTCAATTGGGGAGAACATACAGTAGAAGAAGTAGAGACAAATCATGCACTCATGGCAATCAGCAAAATAATGAGGTATCTTAAGTTCTAAAACTTGCATTGATTCAGATTATAAACATAAAACACGTGTGATGAACAAACAATCAGTAGGTAAGCAAGAAGCAAAAAATACTTGCCTTATCAAGCTGTTAAAAAGTAAGCTCAAGTTGTTACTTTTCAAAAGCAGCAATTATCTTTAAATAAACAGCTTACATTTTCAGCAATGAATTATAAGAAAAATGAAAAGCTTAAAAAATATAGGAGAAATAGAATGAAGCTGAAAAAGAAAAGGAACAATTGTAGAAAATAGTAGATGTCATGGAAGAATTCTTCTAAAGAAACCTTTGAAATTAGTGATTCTGTATGCAGGTTTAACTAGTAGAAAAAAAAGTTGGCTTAGGGTATGAAATAAAATCAACTATGAGAAGAAATGAATCCGGTACTGTGTTTAATGTACAGAAGAAGATTTGTTGACAAACCATTGTACAGAAGATATTCAAAGACTGAAATTTCAAAGAGTCTCCACATCCCATAACTGGGGACTTACTCCTCAACTCACAACAGGAATTGATGATTCCTTTGATATTGGTAAAAAGGGACCTCAAAAGCCTGAAACTAGTGTCTCAGATGACAAATTCAGTGAGAATTCTGTTACATCTAATGAAGAAGTCGTGTCTGCACCAAAACCAAAAGAAGCTAAACCTAGTTGTGTAACACACGTAAAAACTCCTAAGCAACCAATGAAAAATCAGGGGACACCTAAAGTTAACGGAAAGAATTGGAATGAAATGATGGAAAGAAAACTAGGGGAAGGTTACTCTTTCATCAAGAAAAAGTGTTTTGTTTGTGGTAGCCTAAGTCACTTGATCAGAGATTGTGACTTTTATGAAAAAAAATGGCAAGAGAGGCTGAGCTTAAGAAACAAAGGGTTTTTAATACTGGTAATGGGGTGGCAAAACCAGTATGGAACAATGCAAACAGGGTTAATCATGCTAATCACTTTGTACCTAGACCAGTACAACTCATTGCTGTTAGGCAAAATGTTAATTCTGTTAGACCTAATGTTAATACTGGTAGGGCAAATGTTAATTCTGTTAGGCAAAATGTTAATTCTGTCAGGTCTAATGTTAATACTGGTAGTTTTAATGTTAATACTGCTAAAACTAAACAACTAATACATACCTGTAACTCAAACAGTTTTAGTCCTGTAAGACCACACGTGAATAAGTTTAATCAAAGAAGTAATTTTCTAAAATCACATTCACCTGTGAGAAGACCCATTGTTAGAAATACAACAAAAATTCTTATACTCATGTTGTAAAGGGAAATTGGGGCACTGCTGTTAAGACCTCAGCAGGTTATAATTGGAGGAAAACTAGACCAAACTCCAATTGTAATAGTGGATCCAATTTTATTCGAACTGTAAATGCTAAAGGACCACAAGGCAGACCCAAGCCTGAAAAGGCCTGGGTCCCTAAAGAAACTAATTTCTCTTTTTCATGTGCAGGATCATCCACTCAAGAACATGGAGGACAGAGGTATATTTGATAGTGGATGCTCAGGGCACATGACTGGTAACAAGGATCACCTGGATGATTTTGAAGAATGCAAAGGGGATCATTACTTTAAAGGTAGCAAAGGCTACTACTGTTATAGGCAGAAATAAGAGTTTGGTAATTTAGATTTTTGATAGTGTGTCTTTTGTAAAAGAACTTGGGCCATTAAATCTTTCTCAATACACAAATATGTGGATAAACAACACAAGGTTTCTTTTAACTGAAACAGAATGTCTTGTTGTGTCTCCTGACTTAAGATGCCTGATGAAAATCAGATACTTCTAAAGGTCCCAGCAACATAATATGTACAGTTTAGAGTTTGAAGACAACCAGCTCTCACAAAAGATTATGCTATGTTGATTGCAAAAGCCACATCTGAAGAATCTAAATGTGGCACAGGAGGTTAGTCATATAAATTTTAAAAAACTTAAATAAACAAGTAAAGGGAAACCTGTAAGAGGTTATACCTTCCAAGGTTTTCAGAAATGACCATACATGTGTTGCCTGCCAAAAAGGTAAGCAACACAAGGCCTCCTGTAAGGCTAAATTAGAAAGAACAATCACTGAGCCATTACACACCTTTCATATGGATCTTTTTGACCTACTTCTGTAAAAGCATTAATCATGCAAGGTATTGCCTTGTAATAACTGATGAATTATAACCAATTAGTCGGGTAATCTTCTTGGCTACTAAGGATAAACTAGTGTATCCTTCAGAACTTCTTAGACAACTTGAAAACCAGCTTTAATCACTGGGTTAAAATTATTAGATCAGAAAATGAGCACTGAATTTAAGAAAAGGAAATGCTTGAAATTGTGGGAACAAAGGGATAAACAAGAGTATAGCAATGCCAGACTCCCATCAGAAGGGTTGCTAAAAAATGAACAGGACCTTAATTGAGGCCACTAGGACTATGCTAGCAGACTCACTCTTACCAACTACTTTTTGGCAAAGCAGTAGTACTGCTTGCTATATTTTTTAATAGGGTAAGAAGTGACTAACTCAAACCAAAACTCCTTATGAGCTTTTATTATAGGCCATAAACCACTATTTAGCTACATAAACCTTTTGAGCCATGTTACCAATTTAGATACTCTAAGTGTCTTGGCAAGTTTTTGATGGAAAGTGTGATGAGGTTTCTTAGTTGGTTACTCACTAATAGCAAAGCTTTAGGGTATATAATTTTAGTAACCAAAAGTAGAAGTAAATCGCATGTAAAAATTTCTGAAGAAAAACCTAATGTAAATGTAGCCTCCACGCCATCACCACCACTCAACCGCCGCTCCACCTTCGTCCCTACACCACCATCACACCGAAACCACCACCATAGTGATGATGAAGCATCAAACCATGAAGATGCATCAAAAAATGGTACTGCAACCAATAAACCTAAACAACAACAACAACAACTCACTCCTACAACAACCACTATTTCAAATATCAAACTTCCAATTCTGAAGAAGGAGGAGTATGATATATGGGCCTATGGAGATGGAGCATTACATTGAATATATTGATAATGATGTTTGGAAGGTAATTCAGAATGGAAAATATGGTGTTGTTAGAATACTTCCACCAGTATCTCCTGTAGAAATTCATGATGTTGAAAAGAAAAGGAAGGCAAGAACCATCTTACTCATGGCTATTCCCAAGGAACATCTGAGAAGATTTCATGGAATGGATGATGCAAAAGAAATTTGGGAAGCCATAATGACTAGGTTTGGTGGTAATGCAAATTCAAAGAAGATGCAGAAAGCTGTTTAAAACAACAGTTTGAAGCATTTACTATATCAAGTTCAGAAGGGTTAGAAAATGGATATGACAGGTTCCAACAACTTCTCTCACAGTTGGAAGCCCATGGTGCTGAAGTATCAATTGAGGATGCAAAGCACAAGTTTCTCAGATCTTTGCCCCCAGCTTGGTCAAATCTAGAAATGACAATGAGAACCAAACCAGATGTTGACACTTTGTCCATTAATGACTTGTATAGTAACCTTAGGGTTTTTAAGCAAGAACTCACAAGTACCACAAAATCATCCGCAAGTGCTCAAAATGTTGCTTTTGTTTCAAACAGCAAAAGCAGCACTAACAAGGTTAAGTCTGGTCATACTGGTGCCTACAGTACTTATACTCCTACTTCTTCAAACAATATTCAAGAAAGAGAAGTTCCTGCTAGTTTTGCTGATGAAGTTATTATGTTTGGACTTACTTCATGAAGACCTAGAATAGATTGATGATGTGGACATTAAAGAGATGGACATAAACTGGAAAATAGCAATGATTACTATTCGAATGAAGAAGTTTTATAAGAAGACTGGAAGGAGAGTCAGGATTGATGGAAACAAACCTGTTGGTTTTGACAAAAAGAAGCTTGAATGTTTCAAATGTCACAACACTGGTCATTTTGCTAGGGAATGCACATCTAAGGGGACAAATGATGGAAAGAAGAGAGACTCATTTTATCAAGATCAAAGAGCTGGAAAGAAAGAGCAGAATCAGAACTGTTTGCTGAGAATGGATGATGGTGTTGTCAATTGGGGAGAACATACAGTAGAGGAAGAAGAGACAAATCATGCACTCATGTTATGTTCTAAAACTTGCATTGATTCATATAATAAGCTTAAAACACTGTGTGATGAACAAACGAATCAGTTAGGTGAACAAGAAACAAAAATTCTTGCCTATACTCTAGTTGTTAAGAAATTAGAAGCTCAAATTGTTACTTTTCAAAAGCAGCAATTATCTCTAAATGAACAGCTTACATTTCAAGCAAATGAAATATAGGTAAAAGATGAAAAGCTTAAAAGATATAGGAGAATAGGAATGAAAGCTGTAAAAGAAAAGGAACAATTGAAGAAAACAGTAGATTCATGAAAGGATTCTTCTAAAAACTTTTAGAAATTAATTGATTCTAGTATGAGTTCCACTAGTAAAGTTGGTTTAGGGTATGAAATAAAATCAAACAATGAGGTTTTAAGCTATGAGAAAGAAATGAATCGATCTGTGTTTAAGTGTACAGAAGAAGACTATATTAACAAACCTTTGTACAGTAGATTTACAAAGATTAATAATTTCAAAGGAGTTCCACATCCATTAACTGGAGACTATACTCCTAAACCACAAGAGGAAATTGATGATTCTTTGTATATTTATGGAAAAAGGGACCTCAAAATATTAAAATGTGTCTCAGATGACAAATTCAATAAGTATTCTACCTGTCAATCAAATGATAGTGTAGGATCTTTTGGAAATCCCTTTTAGCACTCTGTTGAGTTTGAATAAGAAATTATAAGTATACCAAAAGAGGTATCTGAGTCTAAGTCAGTACAAACTAATGAACATGTGTGTGACCCAAACCACAGAGTTGAACTAGAGAGTAACACTAGAAAATCCAAGTCAAACAATGAAAAAATCAAGAGACACTAAATTTAACAGAAGTATTTTCCATCACATCATTCTCTTCACCTTCTTAAAAAAACCACCTCCCCCCTATAAAATAAAAAAAAAAAAAAAAAAAAAAAAAAACAAAAAAACACCCCCCCCCCCCCCCCCCCAAAAAAAAAAAAACCACACACACACAACAAAAAAAAAAAAAAAAAAATCCCCCCCCCCCCCCCCCCCCCCCCCCCCCCATTATTTTTTTTTTTTTATTTTATATATATTTCCCCCCCCCCCCCCAATTCTCCCAACCTACCCCCCCCCTTTTTTTTTTTTATTATATATATATATATATATAATAATATTATTTTTTTTTTCCTTTTTTTTTTCCCCACCCCCCCCCCTTTTTATGGCAGCCTAAGTCATTGGATCAGAGATTGTGACTTTATGGAAAAGAATATGGCAAGAGAGGCTGAGCTAAGAACACAATGGGTTTTTAATACTTTGGTAATGGGTGGCAAAACCAGTATGTGAAAACATGGAAAACAGGGTTAATCATGCTAATCACTTTGTACCTAGACCAGTACAACTCAATGCTGTTAGGCCAAACAGTAATTCTGTTAGGCCTAATGTTAATACTGTTAGGCAAAATGTTAATTCTGTCAGGTCTAATGTTAATACTGTTAGACCTAAACAACCCCGTACTTACCATAATCAAACAGTTTTAGGTCTGTTAAGACCTAGGTGTATAAGTTTAATCAAAGAAGTAATTTTTCAAAATCACATTCACCTGTGAGAAGACCCATTGTTAGAAGAATACAGCAAAAAATGCCTTATTCTCTCTTTTTAGTTGTTTTTTTCTTTTATTTTTTTTTTTTTTTTTATTTCTTTCTGTTTTTTTTCTTTTTTTTTTTTTTTTTTTTTTTAATGCTGTAAAGGGAAATTAGGGCACTGCTGTTAAGACCTCAGCAGGTTATAATTGGAGGAACACTAGACCAAACTCCAATTGTAATAGTGGATCCAATTTTGTTCGAACTGTAAATGCTAAAGGTCCACAAGGCAGACCCAAGCCTGAAAAGGCCTGGGTCCCTAAGAGAAACTAATTTCTCTTTTTCATGTGCAGGATCATCCACTCAAGAACATGGAGGACAGAGGTATATTTGATAGTGGATGCTCAGGGCACATGACTGGTAACAAGGATCACCTGGATGATTTTGAAGAATGCAAAGGGGGATCTGTTACCTTTGGAGGTAGCAAAGGCTACATAACTGGTAAAGGCAGGATAAGAGTTGGTAATTTAGAATTTGATAGTGTGTCTTTTGTAAAAGAACTAGGGCATTTTAATATTTTCTCAATATCACAAATATGTGATAAGCAGCACAAGGTTCTTTTTACTGAAACTGAATGTCTTGTTGTATCTCCTGACTTTAAGATTTTTGGAAATACAAACTGAGAGTAAACACCCTTATTTGGCTATTGTATTGACCAAAAAGATTTTTGGGAACATGAAAAGGGGTTTTAGAGGGGTACCAAGACCTTTGTTGCCTGCAATGTTGCCAGTTGTTGCTGTGGATCAGAGTGCAGGACAAGCAGATCAAGCTGTGACTCAACCATCACCTTCTGAACCATTACCATCTTCATCTCCACCACCTGTGATATCTGCAACCACTGAGTCTGAACCTACACCTGTAGCTGAATCAACAACTCACCCTAACTCACTTTCACCTGAACCTGACAATGAACCCATTGAGCACACCTTTGAGCAACCATCATCTGAACACCAACCACTTTCACCTAGACAGGAAACTGAAATTCCACAATCTCAGGATCCTACTCACCCTCATGTGGCAGAAGAAAGAACTATGACAGTGGATGACCTGCTTCAATTGGTTCCCAAGTTGATAACAAAGGTTGATAGTTTGGAGAAAGAACTAAAGCAGACTAAGCTGACCATGGGAAAAGCAATTGTGAAATTGGTAAAGAAGGTAAAGAAGATGGAAGCTGTTCTCAAAAGGAGACATGTGGTTCTAACTGATTCAGAGGATGAGGATGCTGAAAATTCTTCCAAACAGGGGAGGAATTTACAAGAGGAAGGTTTGGATGAAATGGTTAGGTCTATTATGAAGGATAAATCAGAGGATTTTGAGACTCCCACACAAGGCAAAACTTCAGGGGAGGCAGATATTAGTCCTGAAGGATTAGAAGCAGCTGAAACTCTAGCTAAAGTCCTTACTCAAAGAACCAAGACCTACACAAGGAAAGTTAAGACTGGATTGAGGAGGAAATTGGATGCTGATGAAGTTAATTCTGGTGATGAAAGCATAATTCCCTCTCCAAAGAAAGGTCAAAGAGAAGGAAAGGCAGTGCTTGAAGAAAAATCTCAGTCTAAAAGGACAAAGAAACAGATCAGAGAAGAGCAAGCTAGTTTGGCAGAAATAGTAAGACTGCAAGCTCAAGAGGAGTTGAATGCAAGAAATCTAATGCAGTAGACAGGATGCATTGATTGCAAGTGAGTGCAGATGAGTAGACTGTCTGAAACTCAAAAGAATAGGATGGCTCAAGTACAAGAAGCTGCAAAGTACTATACAGAAGAAGATTGGGATTCAGTAAGAGCCAAGCTAGAAGCAAATAGAGATCTGTCCAGCAAAGTGTTATCAATTGATTTCTCTAGTGATGATTTTGCTAAGAAGATGGTGGAGTTAATCAATGAGAAGAAGAGGCTGTACAAAGAACAGAGAGAGAGAGATAGAAGAAACAGACCTATGACTCAAGCTGAGCAAAGGGAGTACATGATCAAGTACTTAAAAAGCCAAGGTAATAACTGGAAAATAGGTCAGCTGAAGAAGTTGAAACCTGATGAGCTGAAGGAAGAGTTTGATAAGTGTGTAGAGAAGGTAGAAAAGTTTATTCCTATGAACTCAGAGCTTGAAGCATCAAAGTTGAAGAGAACAGGTATAAATCTTCAAGCAAAGGTGTTTAAGAAACAAAAGATTACTGATGTTCCTGATGTTACTAAAGATGAGTCTGTAAAGAGAGAAGAGGAATGTTAGCCACAAAATATTGAGCCGAACAAGGAAGTTCGTTCATTAATTATATTATGTCTCGATCATTAATTAATTATACGTTGTAATAGGCTAGATGGGTAAACGGGCTCTTTGTGTAATCTAATCGGTCACGTGTATCGGGCGAAAGCCCAAGTAATCCCAAGCCCGGCCTGTAGAAACACCAAGGCATGAAAGCCTCTTGGTTTTAATTATAAATACCCCTCTCCAAGGATGGATAGGATGTTGGTTCATTTGTAATTTTTCCATTTTGCAAGTTAATCATCCAACTATCATTTTCTCTCTTATTTTCTCTCTCTAACTTCTCTCTACAATTCTTCCATTTTATCTCATCTTATTTTCTTGTTCATCATGGTGAAGTGAAGGTGATATTGGGTTACCGACATTTGGTATCACTCGCCTCGGGTGGGTTTAGTGATTTTTTTTGGTGATATTGAGCTTATACACAACTTTTTAGCTTATTTCTATTCGGCTTATTTAGTAAAATAACATCAACTATTTTTAACAATTATATTGGGTTGTTTTAACGTGTTTATTGTGCAATTTTATTTTTGTTCATTGGGCCACAAAATTTACAAACTATCATAACCCAACATATTGTTATTGATTATATCCATTATTAAAAGATTGGTAACAACTTGTCTGCTTGTGGATTCTTTGAAAAACATTGACTATTCATTTTTTTGTGGGTTCTTTGCGTCAAAAAGAAGTTATGCGTCAAAAAGAGTTTGTCAAAGTTCATATGGTGTAGCTTGGTGGTTTTCTTACTTTTTACGAGCTTATTCAAGCTTATAGTCGAGCTTATTTGTTGCTTAATATCAAGCTCTTTGTGGTTTAAAAAGCTTATACTTAAGCTTTTGATTTGCTTATTTTTTTGTTATCCTTGTGGTCCTAACCAGTTGAACAAGAAAGGAGACCAAGATCCCAAATTTTAGCTTCATAGTACCCGTTTTGTTGGTTGTGCTCAAGACAAAAGCAAGGGGTTGTACGTTTTTGGTTTTTGTAAAGAACATCGAACGAGTTCAAGCTTCAATCACCGATCTAGTCTCAAATCAACTCGAACCGAACTAGTCACATGTCAAGAAGCACCGAACGAACTCAACCGATCTAGTAAACAATTTAAGGAACCGAACTAGCTTCATTCTTGTGTGAATCGAACGAGTATCAAACCAAGTAGAACCGAACTAGCAAAGTTTAAATCAACCGATCTAGTCTTTTTTATATACGAACCAAACTAGTTGTTTTACTTGAGAACCGAACGAGTTAATCTCTTATAAGCAACCGAACTAAAATCACACGTTTAAGTAATTTTTGTGTTTTCAGTTTCGAGTGTCATTTAACTACGAGACGTTTAACTTATACCATCGTGATCGTGAACTCGTTTCGATCAACGTGGTGTATTTAGTTTTTACCGACGATAACCGTACGACTCCGCGAGATCAAATTCATATTCGGTGTATCTTTTTATAAATCTTCAAACGAAAAAGATGATACAGAATGGAGGGAATTGTTGCATTTATTGGTCATAATTCGACTTTTACATGTTAGGCCCCTGGACTTTATAACCAATTCTCAATTCATCCTTTGTTGGCTTAATAACCCTCTTTGTTGCAACAACTTTACACCGTTAGTCCTTAATTGCTACGATTTCAACAATAGTCCTCCAAAGTTCAACGATTGTGCACCGTTCATCGTTTCAAGCTATGTTTGCAATAAAAGCTTTAGGTTCTTCATAACATCAACAACGATTTCATCTTCAATTATTTTGTTTACTGGTTTCTTCTTGATTTTGTAAAATCCCGCGAAAGATACGATTCTTTTCTCGGTTTTAATCAAAGATTTGTAAAATCCCGTGAACGTTAATTGATTTCAATCCACAACAACAATCACTTTACCTGCTTAAGATCCTACAAATCATTTTCACTTCACAATTCACGGTAAAATGGAAACGAAAGATACTTTATCTTCGTGTTCGTATTCAGATGAACAAGACATGCAACAAATGCTAAAACAAGCAAAGATCTTGAAAGGTAGTTGCCTAAACGGTCTTAGTGCACTTAAATCAAATTTCACACGGAAACTTGAACAAGGCATCACTAAAAAAGTGAATTTGAAAGTGTAATTTAGTCCATATTTGGTGAAGATGTTGACACATTCACAAGAACGTTCTCTCAGAACATGGATACACTATGGAACAACAACTTACCAAAGAAACTATTCTTGAGTCCACTCCAGAATGCCTTTAGAGTGCTCAAGACACAATTTGAGAAAATTTTTTCAGCTGTGTAAGAAAGCCTCCAAGTTTAGATGGTTTGTATGCAAGAAAGGACTTTCACGCATATACTAGCATGGAACCTCAACTCTTCAAAGAAACAATACTCAAAAACTTTGATTTCATTGAAGATTATATGCTCAAAACAATCATTCATGCACAAACGATTCAGAAAAGGTTGGATGACAAAAAGTTGCAGATTCAAGAGTGCACAGTTCAAGAAGTTAAAGCATTGGATGCTATTTCAGAAGACAAAGCAAAAAAGAGTTGCATGGTATCTTTTCGAAAACTTCATTCACACCTCAAGCATCTTTCACACGACAACTTAAAAGGAACTCGAACCGAGTCTGGATTCAAACGTGCATTTGCGACACTCTTTGGTCAAGATATAGAGACTTTCACGGGCACAATGTTCCTATACGTGGATCAACTAGAAAAGCAACTTGACAAAGAAGAATTTCAAGAGATTGGATCCATGGCTGCTTTTAAAGTACTCGAGACACAGTTTCAGATGTTCATCAAGTCACGGATGTATTTGGATGATGAATTTGTTGTAATGACACGCAACTATTTTCTCCAATACACTCAACTTGCGATTCCAGAATTCCGTGACACACTGATCCAACACATGGAATCTGTTAAGAAGTCGATTGATGAAAGAGCAAAGCATAAAGAAGAGTATAACAGCTGGGTGAATGAAAGACAAATGCAGACAACAGAGGATAAGGTTGATTCGAGTAAAGCATTAGATGCTAGTTTGGTTGATACAGAAAGCAGTGGGACAACATTAAAAGAGCAAGATACAAGCAGCAGATCAGGGAATGATGCACATGATGAAGATGCCAGAAATCAGACCCATATATGATGATAGAGCCAATGGTTGAGGTACAAACAACTGTGAATTCAATATCTTTACTACTGGAAATAGCATACTGAGCAACCCCCGCTTCAATAATGAAGGAAAGGTTTGACCCGATTGATGAACAATGTCATGACCAAATGTCCTTTGCACGGCTAAATTAACTGATAACCAGACAATGAACTCTCAAATCCATCTCTTGATAATCTATAAATATTCGTCTCAAAAAGGGGACGTTGCCAATTCAAAAAGATTTTTATGAATGGAAGCACATTGTGTAAATCTTGAACTTAAATATCAAAATCAAGCTTAAAAGAAGGGCTCAACCATGGTTAATTTTTGAAAGTAATCAAGTAAGGAAGCAAGGTTAAACATGACATAGATTTATTGAAACAATAATATCGAATTGGAATATAAAGTGGCTAAGTTACTTAAAGAAAAATAAGACTTTTGAAAAGGCATTACAAAGAAATGGATTTGATTCTACAAGACATACGAGAGCTAGAACATAGAACACACAACTTCTTTGATTGCAAATAATGATAATGAGCAAGTTCAACTTCAGGAAAAAGGATTTGCAATTGCTAGCTATTAAAAAATGAGTTGAGAAAATTAACAGGAAATAGTGTGAATACTAAGTTTGCAAAATCGTCAATCTAAGGGAAACCGGCTTTACAACCACATAGAAACCAATCAGTTGTTAGACAACCGACTGTGTTTAAATCTAAACGACCTAAAATTTCAAAACCACGGCTTGCTACCCAAGTTGATGTAAAAAACGGTTTGTCAAAACTAGTCACTACACATTATTTGCCTAAGGAAAGAGAATATGCTGTTGGCAAAAACTCAATCATTTGATAGCACCATGCTCATCTAGGTATAGCTCAAATGACATGGTTCATAACTACTACCTAGAGGAAGCTAAGAAAAAGACACAAGAAAGCTGTAGGAATTCAGAACCTAGTGTGATGCCTTCTGCTAGATCACAAGCACGGCAATGGTAGCAACCAATACGTAGGTCACAACCAAAAAGTTAGGAATTGGCCTGCATTTAAGAGTAGTTGCGTCATGACAAAGACTATGCCTATAGTAGAACACTATAGGAATTCTAGAAGTTTTTTTGACTCTAAACATTTTGTTTGTAAAATGTCAGAATGTGTTCTTTAATGCAATCTTGATTTTGTGTAACAAAATTCCTGAATGAAGTCAACTCACGTGCTAAGGTTCCATCCAATAAGACAACAAAAAGATACATACCCGTAGGAGAAAAACAAGTTTGCAAAGAAAACCAGAAGACAGATTCCCCCCCCCCAAAAAGTACATGTCTTCAATAAAAAAGACTTTCGTTGTCCATGAGAAAACAACGACTCCTATATCTTGTCTTAGGTGGAAACCCACGAGTAGAATTTTCAAAATTGTTCGTCTTAGGTGGATTCCTACTGAAAGATATTCGCCTCTAGCACAATAAGGTTGCAGTTGAACCCACAAATGGTTCAAATGACGATATCACTAACCAATATGAATGCAAACAAACTCTTGATGTCAGTGCAGGTACACTTAACATACATGCAGGTACATCTTTAAATCCTATAATGATGGACTCCGGAGTTTAGGTTGCTGAAAGAATGATATTGAGATACCTCAGGCGTCAAGGAAATTTTCATCTGATGAATAAGCAATGACTTCTGATCATAACAATTCAGAACTTGGAATTCACGACCACAACAATGAACTATCTAGTTCAAAGCTGGTTCCAAAAGTTTTCCTCCAGCAGACAAATATGCTACCTTCAAAAGATAAGAGTTGGAATTACTATTTCACCATCACATAACAATGCTGAGGTCAACATGTAAATATTTTTTATATAAAACAAAATACAAAAATATAAAATTTCAAAAAGAAAATACAAAATCAAAAAATTAGAAAATGTTTCAAAAAAATATTCTTCTTGACATGTCTCTTGGAATCGATAACATTTACGTACCTAGAAATGTTGATTAATATCGACACAGGCGTGTAAATGAAGTTCGAACATGAGTTTCAAATATTTTCAAAACATAACATTTCTAATTTTTCTTGATGGCTTATGTGCAAATATTAGTACGTAACCCGGACTTCAAATAAAGGAAAGTTTATCTATAAAGATAACTTATCCTAACAACGAGAAATTCAACTTTTCCCAGTCTTGAGTTGTTCTTAACAGACATTCAAAGTTTTAAGCTCAAGAAAAAGGATAGTGTACGCATAAGTGCGCTTACCCTTAAAGTTGGAAGAGAAGTCTTCTAACATGATGTTTTTCAAAATGTTGAACATAATTTTTTCAGATTTCTCCACTGACGATTAATAAAATATTTCAAAATATTTGTTCAACACTCCATCTTTCAAGGGAGGAGTTTTTTGAAAAACCAAAAATTTAATGGTTTGGGATACATCAATCTCAACGACCATTCCTTATGTATTCAAACCCATTCTCAAAACAGTCTCCTAATTAACAACAGGATAATAATGACAATTCATAGAATGATAGTTAGAAGTTGACTAAGTTTTCAACCCGTCAATTTTTTATTCATTTTACAACTGGTATCATTAATTTTTGGTGTCAAACATATTTAAAATTGAGGGGGAGCAAGTTTATGTTCCATTAATTCATGCTATGTAAAAGTTTTCCCCATGGTTATTTCAAGACAACTTTTCAATCACAAAGTAATTCAAAACTAAGTGCATTAGTATTTAAAATAAGGGGAGAAATGTATTTAAAATGTGATCTTGAAAATACTAAGTGATCTTATCAACTCAAAGTGCTTGATACTCTTCAAAAAATGTTTTATGGTTACGATCTCATACCCTACAACATCTTATTTCATGACGATTCAGAAGTCATAAGGTGGTAAGGTTAGGTATTTGTCCTATGATCCAACCAGAACTGGAGGGATCTACCCAAGGACACTCCATAGTTAGAAATAGCAGTCCTTAGGTATGATTGGAGATGAATGTGTATAAGGGAAGAATGCCGACTAAGATTGAGCTAACACTAGAACAATCACAACAAGGTGTTAGTAATGACGTCTTGGTAAGCATTGAAGGGGTTGAAGAATGAAAAAGAAATGTATGGATAAAGGGTCTAAAGAAAGAAGCCCTCCACACAACTTAGGCAGAAACTGGGTCAATACATATGCTGTCAGAATCACAATGTTGATTGCTGACATTGAAGACGACATCATAGACCCAGTGATGCAATGCACAACCCTTCCCAGCCATTCGGGTTTCTCTCAAAAGAAACTTGTCTCATTTGTCACGGAGATACACACGACTTCTATTGACTTTCTCACTCCGAGTTAGTTGATATTGAATAGGTGGCAGTCTGCTCCAGCCTCCGATTACTAAAACCAAAACGCACTAATCGAGTCTAGAGCCAAGAGATCCATAAATAAATCTCATTAGGACACATTCCATTTCTAACACTTGTTGAACACCAATAAGTTCACAAGCTGTTAACAAGAGTCCTACGCATTATCCTTGTGATTGTGCCAGAACATCCGAGTGATACTTATGTACTCACAATGAAGATGGAAATCCTGCTTGAGCCAACATCAAACAAGCTCTTGGTAGGTGACTTGCGAGATTCTATATGAATCAAACTTGTGTCAACTGGAAAGAAACGATGGTGCGATTCAAAGTGAATCAAACTTGTTCCAGGAAATGAATTGACGGCTTAATCAGAAAGATAGTAACTATCTGATTCACTCTTACCGTGTTGTCTGCTTTGAGACGTTCCGGTAATGAGAACTAGCAAGCATGGCAAATCTAATACATCTGTGTTAGAAGACCCTACGCTTTGAGCTGGAAACCCTGTCAAGGAGATTCTTTGAATCTACCTGATCACAGGTACAGTATTTATACTGTAAAACGGTCCTACGGAACCGGAGGTTAATCTAACCAAATCCGGACGAATGACAAAGCCATATTCGTCCACCCGCTTTATTGCTAACTGTTTTATTTCAGGATACATAAAGATGGAGATGGTGATGCCTCATTCCAGCTGAAGTCGGATTCATTACCACATGCTCATGCTCAAACTACAAAGACATTCTATAAGCATCAAGATTCAAGAATCATGAAAGCTCAAGAATTAAAGACAAAGACTTCCGCACAAACTCTGATATACAAGATCTTCCTTCAAAGATATCAAGTCTATCAAGGGAGATTGTTAGCAAGCTTTCAAGATGATGCAAAGTATGAGCATGTTGGTCAAGACACAAGATCGCAAGGTGGCAAAGACGATCAAGACGGAAGGATAAAGATTTAAAGATCTCGGACGAAAAAGACGAAGTCTAAAGACAATGACAAAGGCTCAAGATCAAAGATCACAAAGCATGAAGGAACAAGCCTACAACGTAGACAGAGACAAAGATCACAAGAGCTTAACGACAAAAGCAATCTCATTGATCTCACGAAGGAGTGTCACAATGAACTCACTTCGGGGGAGATTGTTAGCCTCAAAAATATTGAGTCGAACAAGGAAGTTCGTTCATTATATTAGGTCTCGGTCACTTAATTAATTATACGTTGTAATAGGCTAGAAGGGTAAACGGGCTCGTAAATGTAAGCTAATATTGTATGTGTATCGGGCTAAAGCCCAAGTCAATCCCGAGCCCGGCCCAAGTAAAAGCCCACACGCCCCATGTAGTTGTGTAGGGTATATATACCATTTTCCATCAAGGAAAATGGTGTTGGTTCATTTGTAAACATTTCCATTTTGCAAGTAATTCAACCATTTTCTCTCTCTTGTTTCTCTCTCTAAACTTCTTCCATTTTCCTTCTCTTTTCTTCTTGAATTCGAGCAACAAGTAATGAAGTGAAGTGATTATTGGGTTACCAACAAATATGTTTACATTTTCATTAGATGTGAATAGTAATTGGTTTTTATAAAAAAAAATTATAAACGCGTTTAATTAACGTATAACTTAAAATTACCGTATATCCTTCGTTATAAATCGGTTTTTTGAGTTCTCTACATGCCCACGATCCTTGTGACATGTAGTATTTTATAAAATCATAAAATATATGACTTAAAATTCAAATTCAAACAGACCATTTTTGATATTTTCTCTAAATGCGTTTAAAAATTGTTTTTATAACTTTTTAGTTTTACCACTTTATTACAAGTCCATTACAACTCTTATTATCACATGTATTTCAAACCTAGGGTCCTTACTCCATGATTAGTCCAAAGTTTGTCCAAGAATCACAAGATCCATAAGTTAGCATACTCATTTGTGCATAACTTTATATATGTATACCTTTTAAGTAACTTGTTTATATATACTTTATATATATAAACCACTTATGTACAATACTTATATATCCATTATAACATGATATCAACATTCATATAAGATATGACAAACTGTACCAAAACATAAACAAGTGTAAAAATCTATTTTTTACAAGTAAATAAGTCCTTAGATGGTGCTTAACTACATAGCCATTATATACACATAAAATCGGGAATGTAAAGAGATTAAGGTTTTTAGGTAACCTTAATATGAAGTATAATGATGAACAATATGATCTAAACCCTTGTTTAGATGACAAACCTAAGCTTATAACACCTTGAAAACCCTAATTTCTTCAAAACCCTAATCTTGAACCTTTTTGGTTTAACACTTGTAAACCTTGAAGAAAACCTTCTAAACACCTTAGGTTATCTTAGAGATCATGTAGGAATATGTGTAAATGTTGTAAATAAAATTTTATATGGATTTGGTGTGTGTTTGGTTTGAGCTATGGGCTATAAGGGCACAAGGAGAGGTTTTATGTTATTTTCACCTTATGAAATGGATATGTATGTAAATAATATCTAGTTACTTGCAATATATATTCAAAGACTAGTCAAAAAGTATACATGGAAGTCCATGACAAGATGAGGGTTTCATGGGAAGTCTTGTGGTCAAGGCATGGTCTTTTCTTGTGAAAGTCCTTATGTTTTAATGAAATATGTTGTACAAAATCAAGTTGCTAGATTTCCTTACTAACAAAGTACGATGAAGGGATGCTAAGCTTAGACTTAGGAAATCCGAACAAACAACCAAGCAAACGAGCAACCTCTATAAAAGCAATACTAGGTATTCGCAAATGCTAGATAGAAGGGAAACTTACTATCTATGCAACTCAACGTAACATATTCTACAATTAGGGTAAGAGAATAATTCTCTACCCATACCGACCATCCTATCAGATCACACATATCACCAACTATATTACACTACCAGCTTACAACAAACCACTGAACAATGCAATCATGTAAACAAGTCCACGTAAGGATGCCATTATAATTAGTGGCCACCCATAATTATAAGTGCATCCTTTCACACGTGTACTTACTTCCAAGACTACACATCTTAATGATAATTCATATATAAGCACATATACCACATTGCACATCTTAAACCACTTCAACTTAACACATAAAGGATGATCCATCAAAAAACTACTTACCTATATCAAAATAGAGTCAAAAACGCATAAAGGAATGAAAGTCTCGCAACGACTTCCAAAATACGAAATATCCAAAAGAAATTTTAATCAATTAACAACATGACAAGGTAAAGACGAGGATAAACTTATGCTGGGCCTCGCTTGAGTTTGACTTTGCCTCTATAAGAATCACCCAACTCCGCGAGTCCAGCCCTATTACACGCATCCGAAAAACGATCAACTATCCTATCTCCTTACGGTTTCCACAAGAAGCGCATTATAACGCTTATGTCAGTTGGAGAATTTCCCCAACAGACTTCCTTACGTTGGGAGGAAAACCAATAGCTAAAACACTAAGAAATAATACATATCATATCAGATAATAGAAGGTAAAATAACTAAAATGACAATTTAGCAAAATACGAGATATATAAGCTATGCAAAAATAGAGGGAAAGCATAGCAGTTATAGCATTAAACACTTAAGCCCTAAATGCATCTACATGAAGGACCCCTAGGTTATAGTCTAGGCTCAACCAACCTACTTCTGTATAACCAAAGGCTCTGATACCCAGATCTGTCACACCCTTCTCCAAGGCGGAAAACGACGATGCGTAATGAGAATGACTTCATCACAACACAATGGTTCTATATAGAGAAACTAATATGCATGAAAAAAAAACAAACATAGACACAAAGGTCATGAAATACCCAAGAAACAATCGATTAATTCAAAGGCGTCTATATTTGAAGAAAAGGAGGTTCTCGCCAATATAAAGACATTCAAACACCTAAGCAATTCAATAACCAAACATTTAATCATCCAAACAATGCATAAACATAAATAAGGGATAAAACTCCGCAAATGCAACCTAAGTTCTTACTCTAGCCACTACATCTTTGTCTTAACATCCTATGAAGCACACCTTAAAATGATGCTTAAAACTCAACTAAAGTTGGTGAGAGTCATGTTTAATACACACCTAACAATCCTTTAAAAAACCATTACTGTGATAAATAAAACACAAGCATAGCGGGGACATTAAACGAACTAACATACAAGCTAACATGGCAAACCACAACCAACCATGTTGAGACGGTCACGCTACACCATCACAACAAGGGAACGGATCGTGCCCACGATACCACAACAAATGAGACGATCACGCTCACAATCAACAATCCACATCAATGATGAGACGCACGCTTACTACTAACAATCCATCAAGTCTTAAGACGGTCCAATCGCTCAATGCACAACAAACACCTGGAACTAATGTGTCCTACGATCATATCACAATCGCAAGTAGCACATAACATACAATTGTCCATCGTATAGCAACATGCCTCATTTAAAACACATTATACACATTAAATAAATATTTAATACTCATAGCACATTTACACCCCAAGAAAACTATAAGAAAAGGTGCATGAAACCACCTATGCTTGCATCTTCCACAAACACTAACATAAATCTTAAACATCAAAACAAACACGTGTTACATCGATAATAAATGCGAAAGATGGGGTAGAATAATAGAGACCAAACCATGGCTTATGCCCATGTAACAAAAATATGATAGATGTCTAAGGTGTTTAATTACCCTCATGGGTCACCACGACACCATGCCCAACCAAAACCAACATGTTTACACACTTTTCCAAAGTCTTACAATTTACCCAAAAGTGCATAATTTTAACATCACTTTACCATTTTCTAAACCATACCTACTGAGCTTTATAAATTTTACCAAAACACAACAGGTTTCAATACCATGAGTCAACTAACTTCCAATTTTTTCCACTAAATTATACTACTCTTAAGTGCCCCCAAAATAAAATCAAACTTTTAACTACTCAGTTTTCGATTCTGATCGCACACTAAAAGTTTTAGAGACCCTTAAAAACATACTTAAACTCCAAATCAGAAGCTCTCCTTTGGGGGATTTTTAATAGACACATATAACTAAACTCTTATAGGTTGGCTAATCCTAATTCAAATTTTAAGTGAGTTTTACCACCTCGAAATCTACCTAAACTGACCGAACTAACTGCTTTATAATGTTTTTTCGAAACCAACATTGAATGTCCTTCCCAACCTTAAAAACCTTCGAGGCCAGATGTTCTGGAAACTAAACTCTCTGAGGTACATCATAGACACCGGAAACTTGAAAAAAGCTATTACCATCATCGAGATAACAGCCGAACAACACATTACTAAATTCTCCCCTATTCTAATTCAAGTTCTAAAACGCGCTTCTAACCCTATCGAATACACCCATATAGATTTCTAATTAAACCCTAATCACTGCAATAAGATTAACATCATTAATTTTCAGATTTTTAAGAAACCCATATTCTATCATAATAATTATTACATGTATTAATGATTAATAATTAACAATGATTAATTAATACTTACCTTAGAACTTGTTTTCTTCACAAAAAGCAAAAACCCTAATTTTCTTTCCTCTTTTCTCTCTTTAGTCGACCGGTTCTACAAGGGGGGAGGGTTAGGGATTTTACTTTGTATTTATAGCCTCAAATATAATCCTAGATAATTCCTAATTAGTATTATTTTTTTCCAATTAAAACTCTTTTTTCTTTCTTTTCCCTTTTCTTTTCCCAAAACTGGCCGATTGGCCGTCCTTATATATTTTTTTTAATTTTTTTTATTTATTATTAATTAACTAATTATTTGTATTACCTTAATTTCTACCCAAAACCAAAGCATATTGACGCAAACCTTATTGCACATAAACGCACTTTACTAAACCTATTAAAAAAATAAATAACTTTTCATTTTTATAAAACCTAACTTTCCAAAAATAAAATTTTCATTTCTTTCTTATTC
Organism: Tanacetum coccineum; assembly: GCA_026074375.1. Lineage (NCBI taxonomy): Eukaryota > Viridiplantae > Streptophyta > Magnoliopsida > Asterales > Asteraceae > Tanacetum > Tanacetum coccineum. Next base: position 24,130 of record BQNB010006302.1, read on the forward strand.
TTACCACTAAAGCCTGTTCATACCTAATTTTACTAACACATAAATACGTATACGTAAAAATACTTACACGATAAATCACTAAAACGCTTAAACCACAAAAATCATTTCCATATGTCACCAAAAGTGAATGAAATGAATTAAACCAATCTCACCACCATTCCAATCTCATTGAGATGATCACACTCAATAGATTGACTACCAATTTCCTACATAATCCACATAAACGCATATAAACACCTATTAACACAAATAACATATAACACATACATTGAAACATATACATAAGTCAACATTAATAGTTTGACTAACTTGCTCAGGGAGAGAGGGATGACGGAAATGGTGTGTTTGGTAATCGGTTTTGCAAAAAAAAGGACTGTTTGGCAAAATGAATGGCCGGTCCCCTTAAATATAAGGGGGCCGCCCACATTAATACGGCCGGTCCCCTTAATTTTAAGGGGGCGCCTATCTGAGAAAAAAAATTGTTTTTCGATTTTGACTATTTTTGTAAATGTACAATTATCAAAATACGTCGGGAGCTACAAAGCAATATTATTTTAAATAATCTAGTCGGTTAAATAATGAAGTTGAAGGCGAGAGAAAAATACTTGACATTTTTAATTTAACTTTTCGTTAAGTTAAGTAAACGTAAATAATTTCCAATGAAATAATTAAGTTGTCAAGATTTTTAGATCGAGATGTGGTTTAGAGATGATTGACGAAATTTAATTGACATTTTAATTAACCTTTCGTTAATTAAAAATACTTTGATTACTTCGGATGAGATAATCAAATTGTCAAGCCGAGAGAAGATTTGACGAGGATTTAGTGACGTTTTCAATTAACTTCTTGTCAATTGAATAAATTAATTACTTCGGATGAAATAATATAATTTTGCAACAATTTGAGTGTTTTGAGAGTATGATAAATACTGATTGATAGAATAATGATCGTAGTCAACACTGATAAGACGGTTTCCGATAGTCGTAGATTTTTTATGAACGGTAACGAGCTACGACGTAGTCGAAGGAAGTTTGTTTTCATCCATAGTGTTGTTTGATATCATGCCTTTCCGGTGTAAGATGTAAAACTAATACTACTTCTATGTTAATAATTACCCACTAACTCACTTTTCTTCATCTATGTGAGTTTGCTACTAGTGGACATAGAAGATTTCCATTTTATAGAGGTATGTAAAAAGAATCCTAATTCAACATCATGAGATATGAGTTCATAATAAACAAATTCTCTTAATTCTAGAAGACCGACAAATGGTTTTTCTAGTGATTACACTGTTTTCACAAAGCTTAAATGAAATTCTATTAACTATTGCTTAATTTGTTTTGCATATACTTACATGTAGCATAATAATATATAACATTCAACCATTTTAACACATACTCTAAATCTAAAAAGTTTGGAAAGAAGACAACCATTTGCTTACAATGTTTTTCTTCAACATCTTCAAGTAAGCAAGCTTTGAAGGAGAAATCTTTTGGTAAACCTGTCATAATATTTTAAGAATGTATTCACTCGTCGTATTCCAAGAAATATTCATGAACAACTCTACTAAAATGTTGTAACGACTCAACCACTTGGTCCCCAATGTCTCATGGGTCTAAAATTGTTAGTCCCGAACATATTTTGCATATGTTGCATTTGATTCGGATACATATAGGGTGGACATATTCCCCCACGAAGAGAAGTTTGGTTGTTGTGAATAATTCCACATTGAATGATTATTATTAGGGTAATTTTGTCTAACTTGATCTCTCCTAGGTTGTGGTGTTTTTTATCGAGGTTGAGGATTATTAGCTCTTTTTGGAGGAGGAGTTTTAGATCTCATTTTAGGTTTAGTAAATCCGACTTCGGGTTTTAAGGAAGGTTTATAAAAATGTTTTACTTCGTCATCGCTTGCAATAGGAATTTTAGTATTATTTATAAGCATAAATTTTGGTCTTGGGCTTGAGTTTAATTCTACTACTTAATTCTTTGAGACTCAACCTCTGTGACTTACAAAATATATCTTATTTAAACTCACTAGTTGATCCTTAGGTAAATAAATCCTATGCCGGTTATTATTCCGAAGGATTTGTTACATATTTGAAAATTTTCTTAAAAGCATTGACTTCTATTATTAAATAGATTAAGCTTAACAATTTCTTCCTCAAGCATATTCCAGTTTCCAAACCTAATATCTTGCATATTTTTCCATTCATCATTGAGTTCTTTACCTTTTTCTAATTTTGTAGAACATTTTATTTTTTAGTTTCTAGAACTTCATTTCTAATTGCTTTTTTACTTTGTTTTTAGTGATTTATTTTTAGCCATACTTTTAAGACACTACTTTGCATAATCTATTAATTCAATCTAAGTCTTTTTCATCTAACGATGATTGATCATCACTAAAGAATTCGGTTTCAAAAAGTACCTCATTGGATGTATTGGCCATAAGACATTTTTTGTCTTTGGTCTTTTCTTTATCGTCTCCGTCGCTATCACTTCATGATCCTCCAACGAAGGCTCTTTGATTGTATTTTTCTTGATAGTTTTGGACACTCCCCGATGAGATGATTTGGATCTCCACATTTAAAACATTTTCTTTCGCTTTTGCCATTCTTGTCGTCTTTATTTCTTTAGGATAACTTTCTTCGTCATGTGTTTCTCTAACGAATCTTCCTCGTCCTTTTGAAAAATTTTCTTGAAGTCCTCTCACGCCAGGTGGTATTCTTCGTCTTCAAACGTATCGTAAGTCGAACATCTTCATCACTTGATTCTTTTTGGCCTTCAAAAGGCAAGAGATCTATTTTGTTCTCTTTTGCCTTTGACCATTTCGGAATCTTTCTTAATTATTACTTCATAAACTTTCAAGTTTCCAATAAGTTCATCAAGTGATAGAGATGTTAAATCTTTTGATTCTTCAATAGCCTGTAAAACCTTTGTGACCATTTTAGGATGAAGTGTCCTAAAAAATTCCTACAAAATTCTTGCTAGAAAAACCTTCATCAAGTCTTTTAAAACTAGTGAAAAAAAGTGTTAAATATAGCAAAAGCGTTAATCTATACGATTTCCTCTCCGGAATCGTAAATTGTTCATATTGTGAACAAGAAATCTATATTATTAATCATTGACTTGACTATTACCTTCGTGAGTAATATAATAAAGTATCCCAAATTCTTTTGCGGTTTTACACATAAAAATTCTTTCATATATTCTTTACGTGGCAAAGCATTATAAATCACCATTTTGGCTTCGTTATTTTTAGCAAGTTTCTTTTTAAGATCATCGTTTGTTTATCAAACGGTACTATGTTGGGAATTCTGAGTTACTACTGTTGTGCTAATTTACTACTGCTGGTTCAGAGTTGATGTTGTTGCTAAAGATTGAAGAAAAACAGACTAAGTATTAGTACTGTTAGTTAATATTAAGTTAGTACTCAGCTAGTACTTTATTTAGTACTGCAGTAATATTATAGAACAATAGTTAATAGTTAGTTTATGTAGTCTTAATATTAATACTGCTATTTAGAATCTGCATAGAGTTAAATTATGAATAATAATCATTATAAATGTTAACGCGTTTTGTAAGCCCATTAGGGTTTCCTTAGTGTATAAAAGGAACCCTACGGCATAGTTAAAACAATACACATCAATCACATATCTCATAGTTAGTTATTCTGTAACCTAGGCAGAATATTAGCAATCAATAAATCAAAATTAGTATATCATTGTTCTTATAGTAAATTGGCAATTAATTCCTGCATAACTTATAGTAATCACAGTCATAGTTTCTCTTATAGTTAGATTTTAGATTTAAACCAGGTTAACTAAGCTTTAACAGGCTAAGAAGATTTGTTCATTGGGATCAACAAGTGGTATCAGAGCTTTTAGAGAAACTCTGAATAAGAAGAACTCTATAAGATCTGTTAGAAAAGATCTCCACCTTTAATACATAATGTTTGGTGAAGAACCTACACCACAAATGGCACCAGTAGAATCTCCTCAAATGGTGTCTACTGTAAAACTTCCAATCCTCAAGAAAGGTAAATATTCCCTTTAGAGCATGAGGATGGAGAAGTATCTCACTAACACAGATTATGGTTTGTGGCAAGTAATCTTGAATGGTGATGGTCTTATACAAGTGACAAAAGATAATGATGGTGTTGAAACTGAAGTACCTCCAAAGACTGCTCAAGCTATATTAGCAAGACAAAGAGAAAAGAAAAGCTACAAACATTTTACTTTTGGCTATTCCTGATGAGTATCAATTGAGGTTCCATGCAATAAAGGATGCAAAGACTCTGTGGGCTGCTATCAAGAGTAGGTTTGGTGGTAATGTTGAGTCTAAGAAGATGCAGAAGAATGTCTTGAAGCAACAATTTGAAAACTTTTCTGTATCTTGATACAAAAGTCCTAATAAAGAGCGATATGATATTTTAAAAACTTATCAGCCTACTAGAAGTTCATGGTGCCAGCCGTTCTAATGAAATGCAAATCAGAAAATTTTAAAGAAGCTCAAGCCTTCATCATGTAACAAAATAGCTTTTAATTATGAGAAACAAAGATGGTATAGATGATTTGGATATTGATGATCTATACAATAACCTAAAAGTGTTTGAAGCTGACATCAAAGGTTCCTCTGGATCATCTTCAAACTCTCAGAATGTGGCCTTTCTCTCTACAGAAGACACTAGCAGCAGTAATAAAGTTAATACTGCTAATGGTGTTTCTACTACAGCAGCAGGACATAGTTCTCAGGGACAGAGCCTCTCATTCATCAAATGTTGATGACTAATTTCTCAATTCTTTACTAAATCATTAAAACTATCCCACAAACTGGATGATGAAGACCTAGAGCAGATTGATCATGATGATTTGAAAGAAATGAACCTTAAATGGCAGGTGGCCATGCTTTCTATGAGGGTAAAGCGATTTTATAAGAAGACTGGAAGGAAGTTAAACTTCAATAGCAAAGAACCTGTAGGTTTTGACAAAACTAAGGTTGAATGTTTTAACTATCATAGAAGAGACCATTTTGCAAGGGAATATAGAGCACCAAGAAATCAAGGGAACATGAATGGAGATGCAAGGTATAGGAGCAGGGACAATACCAGAAGGACTATACCGGTGGAGACCTCTGATGCATTGGTTGTACAGGACAATGCTTTGATTATCCAAGATGGATTGGGATATGACTGGAGTTATATAACTCAAGATGAACCAACTGATTTGCTCTCAAGGGCCAACCTCAAACTCCTCAGTTCTGACACTGAGGTCAATCTGTGTTTCTAAAGACTGTGGTGAAAACATTTTAAAACTTAAAAACAGTTTGATGAACAGTGACGAGATTCTATAAGGCCTAATCTAGAAATTGTAGCTTATCAGTTAGGCCTAGAATCTGTAGAGGCACAGTTAATTGTTCATCAGAAAAATGAAGTTGTCTATGAAGAAAAGATTAGAGTCTTAGAATTTTATGTAAAAGAAAAGGAAAATGCAAATATCAGACTTGAAAAACAGTTAGATAAGGTATTAAAAGAAAAAGAAGATTTAAAAGCTAAACTAGAAAATTTTGAAAACTTCCTTCAAGATCTGACTAAACAAATAAACATACAATTAAGTGCTAAGGATAAACAGGTTTGGATAATGGAGATCAAATGAATGAAAAAGGATTTCAATGATTGTGAAGTGGTTGAAAATGTGATTGAAAGTATGTTTGATAGACACTCAAGTGATGGAGATGACATTCAAGCAAATGATAGGTTCAATAAGGTTGATGGATACCATGCAGTTCCCCCTCCTCTTACAGGGAACTACATACCTCCAAAAGCTGACCTATCTTTTGTTGGTTTAGATGATTCAGTCTATAAATGTAAAATGAGTGAACCTATTGCTAATAAGTCTAAAGTTGAAACAAATGTCACTAAAACTAGCACTAATTCAGAAGAAAAACCAAAGACTGATAGGCCTAGTGCTCCTCTTATTTAAGAGTGGGACACTGATAGTGATAATTATAGCAATTTTAGACCTGTAAGTTGACTCACCAAAAAATACTCCTGTTAAGAACTATTTGTAAAAACGCTGATGAGTGTGTTTAAATGTGTTGATAGAGATCAACAAACTGAAAAACCAAGTGTTTCACTCAAAAGTCTAAGGTAATAGAAAAGATTGGAATGTTTGATGGCTCAAACTCGGGTTAGTTTATCCTTAAAATATGTGTGACATATCACCGGAATAAAATAGTCCATTTAAGGGTGACATAATAGGGACTAATAATGACTAAGTACAATAGTTGTGTGTCACTAGGACTATAAATACCCCCTCCATACTTCCATGGAGGGGTGAAGATCACTTTTGTAAAAGTGTATGTGTGTATTTTTCTTCTCTTTTCTCTCAACAAACACACACACTCTTCCCATCTCATTTCCCTTTTCTCTCTATAATGAATAAATTACTCTTTTATTTTACCAAGCCTCCGGATCCGTGTTCATAAAGGGTGAATTGTGTCAACAATTGGCACCAGAGCATAGGAGGAATCCGTGTTGTTTATCTACTGATCTTGTGGCTAAACAAGATCAAATTCGTGGCTTGGTTTGTTTAATTTTTTTGTTTCGAAAAAATAGCAATAAAGAATCAGATTTGATCTTTAGATTGGGTTAAAAGTGTTAAAGATTTGTACTTTCGGGCTTAGATCTATCCCTTGCATCATTACTAGGTGTTTTAACATCATTTTGTAGCTTTCAAGAATGTTTGATGATTTTTTCTTGGCTGCATTTTGACATACTAAAGGGGTGTTCTTCATTGCGTTTTGATTGGCAGCACAGCGTTTTGTCTAAAACTCACTTAAAAGCAGCGTTTTTGATTCCCATCATTTTTTTTGATTCAAGTCATTGCGTTTTGATTCAAGTCATTGCGTTTTGATTCAAGTCATTGCGTTTTGATTCAAGTCGCTGCGTTTTGATTCAAGTCGCTGCGTTTTGATTCAAGATAGTTGCGTTTTGACTAAACGTTACTCTGCCCAATTTTTTATTCATTGCGTTTTGATCAAGTTAGTTGCGTTTTGATTAGAGGTTTCATTGCATTTTGATTAGAGGTTTCATTGCGTTTTGCTTAAGAAAAGTGACTGCGTTTTGGTCAAAGATAGTTGCGTTTTGACTAAAGTCATTGCGTTTTGGTCGATCCGCGCATCAGGTGGGCATGTGACCGACTTTGGGCATATGACCGAATTTGGGAATATTATAATCAAAACAAGAACAACAAACAAACACCAAAATTAAAAATCGAGACTCATAAGACACAATTAACCATAACAACACACCACACAAACAAAAAACACTTAATCCCAAAACAATCCTGAAAAGATTCATCTCAAAAGACAAATGGCTAGGGATTCGGATAACGATGACATGTTTATCACGGAGGTTTATTTGGTATCCTAATTTAGCGATTAAAGTTGAATTTTCACCATGAGGCGTCTACTTATTTCCATCATCGAAGACTTTCCTTCTATTTTTCTATCGATTGATGACTTGCATAATCGAATACAATTATGCTTAAACTAGATATCCTAGTTCATTCCCCCACAGGCGTCAAAGGGTGGTTGGATGAAGACCTGACAACTATCACTTAAAGTAGTTACGTTGTAGTACACAGTGGTCACACGCAATGTCGATGTGGAAAATTTCAAGGGTCTTGTACTTCTTATACTTTTGATGGAGTATAAGGAACTTAGAGATTTTTTTGCATTCAACCGTTCTTCAATTCAATAATAGTGCAAAGATAAGTAACAAATTTTGGGGGATTTTACTTCAGTTTTCAAGTATGATATATAGGGTTTACTTCACCATGTGAGACAACGCCAATATGCCTACAAATACGAGGTTGGTAAAGTTAGCCAGAGAATTAAAGGTTGAGATGTAATCAACACTTCTCACGGGTATTTTTGTGCTATTCCAAGACAAAGATACTTCACAGTCTAAGCAAAATCTTCAAAGTTCTTCGATGACATTCATTTACAAGACCTTGATTATACCAAGTGTTTTTTGAATCTTCTTCAACTCCTCTACTGTTTCTGAAGTCAAGAGGGTAAATGATTCTTTTGTAAAATCAAAGAATTTGGTGCTTATGACAAGAACATCTCAGAGTATATGAACTGTACAGACAATGATGCTTCCAAGAGTTCGCAACCATCATGGGGGGAAATGTGTACATCGGGACTTAGTTGACTTTGATGTCACCATGTCAACTTCCAGGGGGAAGTAGTGTATACTACTTTACCAAATATGGTTTATGAAGTATTCTGCATCACGTGAAAGAATTGTTGCTGATTTTCTGCATTACACCCCCTAAAACAATATTCACCAATCCCTAATGCCAGAGAAGCAGGAGTATTTTGTGTGGTATGACTTCAACAAATATCCCTGTGTCAACATCATTGCCAAGTAGAAGATTGTTTAAGCTACTTTACAAGTTTCAGCAAATGCTTCAGAAGGGATTATGGGTTTGGGGGGAAGCTATTCAGAAACTTCGCCAAAAAGGGAGCTATGAAGAAAGGATTTTTAAGACAATGCTGCATGAATTGGGGAGAAGTTTAATCAGTTTATTGCATACTACAATAACGTTCATGTACAAGAAAGACAATGAAGATCCAAGCTGGAGTACAAGTTTCAAGACAAGGAGAACTCAGAAGACATCTTCAGCTGTGTGGAAGTGTTTGAAAGACTTTTATTTTGTTGTATTTGGTACCTGATAGGAACATTGAAATAGATTCCGTATGTGTCCAACGATATTAGGGGAAAGATTTTTAGCCTTAAATAAGGTGACATGTCCGGATTAAATAGATCATTTAAAGGGTTGACATATAAGGACTAATAATTGACTAAGTTCACATAGTATTGTGACACAAGGACTAATAAATACCCCTCTATACTTCCATAGAGGGGTGAAGCTCACTTTTGTAAAAGTGATGTGTGTGTTTTTCTTCTCTTTTCTCTCAACAAACAAACGCACACTCTTCCCATCTCATTTCCCTTTTCTCTCTATAATGAATAAATTCCTCTTTCATTTTACCAAGCCTCCGGATCCGTGTTCATAAGGGTGAATCGTGTCAACAGTTAGGTTTTAGGTTTAATAAGAAAGATTTTTTTGTGTGTGGTAGCTTAAGCCATTTAATCAGAGACTGTAACCTTTTCCTGAAGATAAATGGCTAAAAAGTCCTGTTATGAAAAAATAATGTTGTGTCAGGTACTGGTCAAAGGGAAACAAGACCAGTTTGGAACAATGCTCAAAGAATAAATCATCAAAATAAATTTGTTCCATCAGCAGTCCTAACTAGGTCTGGAAGAGTACCAGTTAGTGCTGCTAAGAAAAGCTCTCCAAGAGCAGCAGTATCAACTAGTCCTACTAGACCAGTTAATACTGCTACACCTAAAAAGAGTGTGAATCTCTCAAACTCAAGAAGAAATACTTTTCATAAGTTACATTTACTTATTAGAAGGCCTTTTATAAATCAACATCACCTAATACCAGGATTTTAAATGAAAAAGTTAATGCTGTCAGAGTAAATGGTGTTAATACTGTTGGGCAAACAGCAGTTAGTGCTGTTGAGGGAAATGGGGTCTCTGCTGTTAAGGCCTCAGCAAGTTGTGTTTGGAGACCCAAAATGACTAATTTAAAATAATGCCTCCAAAGACTATAGTGGAACATAGATCTCAAAAAGAGTAGATTATATAGATCTACAAGGCAGACTCAAGTCAGTAGTAACTTGGGTCCCCAAGAGAAACTGACTCTCTTATTTTTGTGCAGGGTAATCCACAACAAGCTTTAAAGAACAAAGGAATATTTGACATTGGATGCTCCAGGCACATGACAGGGAACAAAGACCTTCCTTACTGACTATTAAGATATTGATGGAGGTTTGTGCACATTTGGTGGAAAGTACTAGAGGAGGTAAGGATACAGGTAAAAGGAAAGATAAGAACAGATAAGTTAGAGCTTTGAAGGATGTGTTGTTTTGTAAAGAACTAAATTTTATTTTTTTCCTCTTTCTACACAAATGGTGACAAGAAAAACATGTTCTTTTTCACTGAAACTGAATGTCCTGTTTTGTCTCCTGATGTTAAGTTACATGAGTGAAAGCCAAGTATTGCATAGATTCCCCGGCAAAGCAACATGTACAACTTTGATTAAAAAATGTTGATCCTCTGGAGAATATAACTGTTTTTATTGCAAAACCACACTGATAGTTCTAATTAAAGGCATAGAAGCGGGTCTGTGAATTTTAGAAACACGAATAAACTTGCTAAGAAAACATTTAAAGAGGTCTTTCCTTCAAAATTATGAAAATGAACATACTTGTGTTGCTTGTCCAGAAGGGAAAGCCACACAAAGCTTTCCCTGTAAGGCCAAGCTGTGAGCTCTGTCAGCCACCCTTATAAGATATGCATATGACTTATTTTGGATCCCACATTATTTTAGAAGTGTATCAATCATAAGAACAAATTGCCCTTGTAGTCCTGATGACTTTACGGTTTAGCTTGAGATTTTTCTTCTTAGCCACTAAGGATGAGACAAGTGAGATTCTTAAGAGATTTATAACAGAAATAGAAAACCAATTAAACCATAAAGTTAAAGTAATCAGGTGTGATAATAGGACAGAATTCAAAAATAGGGAAATAAATGAATTCTGTGAACTAAAAGAGATAAAAAGGGAATTTAGTGTTGCCAGAACTCCATAACAAAATGGAGTTGCTGAGAGAAATAATAGGACCCTGATTGAGGCAGCTAGGACTATGCTAGCAGACTCACTTCTACCTACTATATTTTGGGATGAAGCAGTTAATATTGCTTGTTATGTCTTTAATAGGGTTATTAGTGACCAAGCCTCATACAAGACACCCTAGATGACTTATAATTGGCAAACCACCAAGCATAAGTTTCATGAGACCTTTTTGATGTCCTGTTACTATCCTAAATACCCTAGACCCTTTAGGCAATTTTGATAGGAAATTTGATGAAGGATTTTTAGTTGGGTACTCTGTAAATAGCAAGGCCTTCAGGGTATTCAATACTGAAACCAGAAAAGTTAAAGAGAATCTGCTTGTAAACATTCTTGAAAAATAAACCAATGATGCAGGACAAGGACATAACTAGGATTTTTTGATATTAATTCCTTAACAAATTCTATGAATTATGAACCAGTTACTGCAGGGAATCAAACAAACAAAAATGCAGGTCCACTAGAAACTAATGGTGATACAAGTTTGAAGAAGAATGTTGATGTTTGGACAATCTAAAGAACGAATGGTTTCTACTCAACAATAAATATTTCCCATTATGGTCTTCTATCTCTTCAAGCAACAAGAGCTCAGATGAAATAGATAAAGATGATACAACTGATGATACAGCTGGTGAAAAGCCTGTACAAAAACCAGCAAGTGGGGATCAACAAACCTTGAAGAATGTTCTTGATAAGATGATGGATCAAGAGAAGGAGGCTAAAGAGCAATAAGATACTGTTAGAAAAGAGTTTGAAGCATAATGTAACAGGCAGAATCTTTCAGGGAAGACTACTAGAGCTAGCAGCACTAACAGTTTTAATACTGTTAGCACACCAGTTAATGTTGTTGGTGCACCAAGAACTTATAATGATGTTGGACCATCATTTGTTCCTCTTGGTGGTTCCTTTCCAGATAATCATCCTTTCTAGATGATCCTCTCATGCCTGATTTGGAGGATAGTGCTGAAGTTTAAAATACTGGCTTTTTTGGCAGTGCTTATGATGATGATGATTTAGACACTTATAATTCTCCTTATGCTGATCAAGTTATGGGTGCATAGGCTGATTTCAACAACATGGAACCTTCAACTGCTGTCAGTCTTATTCCCTCAGCTAGAGTACACTATTTTCATCCTAAAGATCAAATAATTGGAGATCCAAGATCAGCAGTACAAACAATGGGCATGATAAAGAAGAGTACTAGAGAACATGCTATGATTAGCTACATCCAAAAACAGAGAAGGACAAATCATAAGGATTTTCAGAACTGCTTATTTGCATGTTTCCTTTCTCAGCAAGAACCCACAAAAATAGCTCAAGCCCTTGATGATGAAAGTTGGGTTGAAGCAATGCAAGCAGAGCTGCTTCAGTTCAAGATTTAGAAGGTTTAGACACTAGTTGACCTACCTTATGGCAAGAAGGCTATTGGTACAAAATGGGTGTATAGAAATAAGAAACATGAAAGGGGTATAGTAGTCAGAAACAAAGCCAGACTGGTAGCATAAGGATACAAACAAGAAGAAGGCATTGATTATGATGAGGTTTTTGCTCCTATTGCTAGGATTGAAGCAATTAGGTTATTTTTGGCCTATGCATCATTCATGAATGTTCTTGTGTACTAGATGGATGTCAAAAGTGCCTTTCTCTATGGTACTATTGAAGAGGAGGTATATGTTAGCCAACATCTAGGTTTTATGGATCCAGAATTTCTAGAAAAAAGTTTACAAGGTGGAGAAAGCCCTATATAGGCTACACCAAGCTCCTAGAGATTGGTATGAGACTCTTTCTACCTATCTGCTGGACAATGGATTCTACAGAGGACAAATTGACAAGACTTTGTTCATAAAGAGAGTCAAGGGTGATATTCTACTAGTACAAGTATATGTAGATGACATCATCTTTGGTTCCACTAAAAAGTCTTTGTGTACAGATTTTGAGCAAATAATGCACAAAAGGTTCCAGATGAGTTCAATGGAAGAGCTCACTTTCTTCTTGGGTTTACAAGTCAAGTAGAAAAAGGATGGGATCTTCATTAGTCAGGATAAGTATGTCAGTGAAATCTTGAAGAAATTTAGTTTTTCTTGTATAAGGACAGCCAGTACTCCTATGGAAACCAACAAGGCTTTGACAAAAGATGAAGATGGTAAGGATGTTGATATCCATTTATACAAGTCAATGATTGGGTCATTGATGTATCTTACATCCTCTAGACCAGATATTATGTTCTCAATTTGTGCATGCTCAAGATTTTAAGTTCAACCAAAAGTTTCCCACTTGAATGTAGTAAAAAGGATCTTTAGATACCTAAAAGGTCAACCCAAATTGGGCCTTTGGTATCCTAAGGACTCTCCTTTTATATTGGAAGCTTTTTTAGACAATGACTTTGCAGGTGCCAGTTTGGATAGGAAATCCACAACAAGAGGTTGTCAATTTCTTGGTTCAAGGTTAATCTCTTGGTAATGTAAAAAGCAGACTGTAGTGGCTGATTCAACTACTAAAGCTGAATATATTGCTGCTTCTCACTGTTGTGGTCAAGTGCTTTAGATCCAAAATTAGATGTTGGATTATGGATACAATTTTATGCAGACAAAGATTCATGTTGACAATAAGAGTGCTATTTGTGTTGTCAAGAATCCTGTCTACCATTCTAAAACAAAGCGTATAGAGATTAGGCATCATTTCATTAGAGATTCCTATGAGAAAAAGTTGATTGAAATGGTTAAGATACATACAGACTACAATGTTGCAGATCTTCTTACTAAAGCCTTTGATGTGACTATGTTTTAGTTTTTGATTGTAAGCATTGGTATGCTTAATCCCTGAAGCATGGATTAAGGGGAGGTTATTTGTGTATAGGTACAGAGGATTATACACAAATGAGTTTTGAGTTAGTATTGAAGGGTAAATATGATGTCAAGTTTCTTAATACTGTTGGGCTTAGTTGATACTGCTGGGTAAAACTTTTTACTGCTAGTATAAAAGTTAGTGCTGTTGTGTACTTGTGTATTGTTGTAGCTGATAGAAGCTTTGTTTGAGGAAAAGCTATAAGGAACTATGTGTATAAATGCAGTGGATTATACAACATGGATACTTAGAATGGAGTGCAAGAGCTGCCAAGTGAGAAAATAGATTAATACTGGAAAATTGATTTACTTAGTCCTGCTAAGCTTAGAATTGTTTAATATGGTTAGTTATTTTGAGTAATCATGCACGATGTTTTGGGATTTGTGTTTTCTATGTTTGGAACTAAACATTTTGCAGGTTTAGAGCTTAAGGTTATTTGACTTATTGATGGTTATGCTTGATTCTTGGTAAAATGTTGGTGATTTGTTATAGTGTTGATGTTTCACTTGATTAGTTTACACCTCATATACTATGGTCATCAATTCACCATGTCTAACAGACAAGAAAGAATTGGCTATTCCAGGGCAAACGGCATATGTTAAGAATTCTCAATCCGTTTGATTGCTGGTTGGTTTTCCAAAAACTATATGTTAAAGTTAGTACTTGCTAGCACAAAGACTTAGTTATGCTAGCCTACTTAGTGCTGCTTGTTACCGTTACTACTATTAGAGGCATAACAGATTTTCATTAATTAATTATAACCGTTGAGATATTTCTGCCAACAACTTGCATATAGGGGTCTATGATTTGGAAAATTCTTGATATTTCTTTTCCTTATAAGATTTCTTCCTTATAAAGATTCAAGCTTATTAAGTCGGTCAAATCAAAACCCTATGTGCTCTTTATAATATCTCAATTAACTTTAAACAAATACCCTCATACTCTCATCAAATGATCTTACACCTATAATTTTTTCATTAATCCTCACATAATGGCTGATTTGAAAATTTTGGATTTAAACAATATGGTAGCCTATTTGGAAATGTGTGATGAGATGCAGAGTTTCTTTAGATAGTAGAATTCATCTCTACATGTTCATCAGATATGCTCTCTTTGTAAGTCTATATCTATGCTTCTTATATTGATAGTTTTACGAACCTGCCCCTTCTAAATCAGCAATTACGGTGATGCAATACGTGTAATGTTGATGGAAAGATGTGGGTTATATCAGGGAATCATCAATGAGAAGTGATCTTCTCTTTAATGATGAGGATGGTGTAACTTGCCTCACAAATGATTAAAAAATTGAAACCTTGCATTGATGGGATATGAAAAACTTTCAACAAAACTTACTTTTCAAAAAGGTTCATTCTCTCCACAATGGAAATTCCTAATACATACCATCCTTCATTGCATAAGTTCAAAATCAACTGCTTGGAATGAGTTTTCAACTAATTTGGATTCGCAGTTTTATGTTTGGAAAGCGGTCAATAATTTTAATTTTTCTAAATTAATTTTTAATGGTATGTTAAGGAACTTGGATTCAAAGAAGTTTTTAATAATCCAAAGGTTTTTAAACTCTTTTTGAATTTCAGCTTAAATATTTAACTGGTATTTTTAATGTTAATATGTGACACCATGCTTACTAAAAGGTTTTCTTAAATATATGGCAAGAAAAGTGTCAATTTTTCAGGAAACATTACTCCCACTTTTTGCCTCTATGTTGGTGCAAAACCAAGCACCTGAGGGTGAAGGTTCAGCAATACACCCTAAACCTCAACCCACACCCTCTACCTTACAACCAAATGTCTCAGAACCTCAAATTGCATCACTTCATATTGAAACATCTCCATGCAGCCACCCCAAAACTGAGCACATCAACTGGCTGTCTCTAAATTGTTTTTCATGAAGCTCACATTAAGCAAATTCCCCCATCTCCAACTACTTATCAAAGAAAAAGAAAGACTCAAAAATGTAGGAGAACCAAGAAGGACACTGAGTTACCTTAGACTAGTGTGCCTCTAGATGATGGAGCAGATGAGGCTATCTATAAGGAGGGGGTGACAGTGTGGAAAGCACTATCACTACTGATGCTAGCTTAGATGCAGCACATAAGAGTGATAACATTTTTAAGACCTAATCCACGACAATGCTTAATGTTGACATTCCTCAGGGAATAGTTACAGGTGGCAGTCTCAAGCGCCAAGAAACCATGGGGGTACTCCTGCTTAGACTAGGACTGAGAGAGTACTTGAACAGCCCAATGAACCACCTATCTCAGAAGGTCACACATCTAGAAGTGGGGAGGGCAGGATGTAACAAACTTTTGAATTGACGGATAATGTACCATCTACACCCTATGATTCACCTCTCACAGGAGGTTACACACCTGGAAGTGATGAGGGTAGGATGAAACTAGATGAATTGATTACTCTGTGTACAAAACTGTCAAAATAGGTGCTTGACTTGGAGAAAGAAAAGGATGCTCAAGCTGTGGAGATCCTCAACCTAAAGAAAAGAGTCAAGAAATTGGAAAGAAAAAGGAAGTCAAGCATCTCACACCCAAGAAGGAGGAAATACAGACAAGTTGAGACTTCTTCTGATGATGGTTTGGATGAGGAGGATGCATCCAAATAGGGGAGTGAAGTGACAGATAAAACAATGTTACAGATAAGGAGTTGATATAGAGCTTGATGATCATATGGAAAATGTTGAAGAGGAGACAGTTGATGCTGCTACAACTGGAGTTAGTACTGCTGCTGTAACTATTAGTACTGCTGAACCAAGGACTCCTCCTTCATCAACAACAGTCTTTGATGATGAGGATGTTACTATGGCAATGGCTCAGACTTTGATAAAGATGAAGGAACAGAAAGCTAAGGAGAAAGGAGTTGCTATTACAGATGTAGAAGACTCTTCTAGAACTGTCAGACCTGTCAGATCAATAACAACACTTCAACCTCTTCCAATCATTGATCCTAAAGACAAAGGTAAATGTGTACTGGTTGAAGAAGAACCTGTGAAAATCAAGAGAAGAGATCAAGGTGATTTGCAAATTCAAGCAGATGCATAGTTAGCTCAAAGACTTCATGACGAAGAATTAGCAGAGTTGGAAAGGAGACAAAAAGAAAGAGTAGCACAAGAAGAAGCATCTATGGCTACACTTTATGAAGAAGTGTTTGGATACATCCTCCTGGTGATCAAGATGCTTATACTGAAGAAACTTGCTGATTTGGAGATAAATCACAAGTTTAGGAGATGATTGTTGGGAATTAAGAGCTTCTACAAGGTTATACTGCTGATGGACTTAGTACTGCTATTTGAAGATTTGTGCTACAACTGAAGATTGAAGAATATAAACTAAGTCGTTAGTACTGCTAGTTATATTAGTTAGTACTGCCAGTATAGTTAGTACTGTTAGTTAATAGTTAGTGTTGTTAGTATTATATAGTTAGTACTGCTAAAGTGATATGCATGAGATATATTAGGAATAGATATGCATTATCATTATACGCGTTCTGTAACCTTAGCAAAATATTTGCAATCAATATATTCAAGTTTAGTATTCATTGTTCTTCTTAGTATTGCAGTTTGAGACGGGTTCGCAAAAATTATAGTATTCACAATCATAGTTTCTCATATAGTTAGTTTGGATTTATCCAAGTTAACTAAGCTTTAACAGGCTAAAGAAGATCCGTTTCATTAGGACTTCACAAACGGTGCTCCGCAATGTGCCTTGGGACTTCAGTCATGTCCGTAGGCTTCCAGGTGAAAACATCCAAGTTTTGTTGGAGCAGGCTGCACAACTTGTTGCGACCTACTTCTGTGAGAGTGGATTCGATCATTATAGTATGTTCCAGATATTCTGGGTTGATTACCACTTTGATTCTCTCTTCCACCATTGATTCGTTGGCTGGGAGGGTTCTTTCAGGTCCATAGACCATTGCGCACTCAAGTAGCACTAACATGCTACTTTTTAAAGTAATTACCCCTCACTTAACAAGGATCTTTCAGGCATTCCGTGAATTGTTGAAGGAACCGCTTACAATTTCCTAACCCTCGGTCTTCCAATAATTCCATTGTACGGGGATGGTGACCTTACAATTACAAAATTCATCAAAGCTGAAACGGAATGCTCTTCATCTCCAATTGTTACCAGTAGTTATATTTGTCCTATCGGCCTTATTATTTCACTGCTAAATCCAATCAAAGGGGTAGTGGCTGGTATTAATTACTTTTTGATTTCCGGAAGGGGTCTGCTAAAGCAATGCTCATATAAGAATTTTTGATATGGATCTCACCGCTCTACGTTACTTACGGTGCTTGATTTGGCATCACTATTTCCCCGCGATGAGCATTGGACCTTTCGTCCATTTTGTCTTCCCCCAATGGTGGAAAAAGATTTCTCTGAATTAGGAGAGAAACCCTGCGTAATTATTTGTCTACTATACCACCACTTTCCCACGTGATCAGGGGGGGGGGTTTTGAACATTGGATAGCCATTCGCTTTATCCGTCCGAGCAGTTTCTCCTTTCTTTGTTTACTTTTAGGTTGATCCTTTCTTTTTTTTTTTTCCTGTTGGTTTGTATTGATCTCTTTAATCCAAGTGTCTAAGTGTGACAACTTTCTGCTTTTGAGGCATTCTTCAATCTGTTTCCTTAGGTGCATATATTAGTCAGTGTTATGCTCTACTTCTCCACATGGGGAACTCGCAATATGTGGTTAGCAGTCTTTTTTTCTTCCGGGTTGTCATTAGGTGGCTAGTTTGATTTTCTTTGTCTAAGAAAAATTTCTTTGGGAGTTTTTTGTAGTAGTGCAAAACGATCTTGCTTCTTTCTGACCTTGTTGGGGTCGGATGACTCCTTTTTTTGAAATTTTGATTTTGTTTAGCTTCATGTTGTTTTTATGTGGGAATGACTTCTTCGTTCTTGGTTGGATGGCAGCTACCTTTTCCTCGAAGATATGCTTGTAAGTTACCCTCATCTTTTCCGTTACTGACTTTGGGATTTTATCATGTAGTCGCTTGATTAGCTCTTGGGATTATGATCCTATACATCGAATCCAGAGATTTTCATGCATTCTGGAGCTCCCTTTACGTCCCCACACTCAAGCTTATACCTTCGCACGAACTCTTCCGTAGACTCCCTGTCTCTCTGCCTGATGTTATGGATTTCGACCGGGTCTTTAATGCATTTCTTCTGCTGGAGGTAGTTTTTAAGTTATGCTTTTTCTTTTTAAGTCGTCATAGCTATTAATTGTTTCCTTGGGGAGATCATCAAACCATACTCTGGCATTTCCGGTAAGTGTAGAATTGAACATGTAGCACCATGTTGGCATTGCCCATCGCTCCGTCTTAGCAGCCGACTGGAAAATCTTTAAGTGGTCCTCTGGGTCTTTGCTTCTATCATATGTTTTGATGTGACTAGGCATCCTTGTTTTTGGGAAATCAAAGTAACGGATCCGAGGAGTGAAAGGATCAATTTCTTCACATACCCATGGTTGGGACAGGTCATCCTCAATGCTCGAATTTGGCCTTTTTAATTTTGATTTCCAATGACCTCCAGCGCTACCTTCACTTTCTGACAACTCCTCTGTTTTCTTCGAGGACGCCCTTTTGTTATAAGCGGGTTCTGTTTCTTTTGAACAAGAACTTTGGTGGCAACTTTCAGTGTCTTTCTAGCTACTGTGGTATGACCGATGCCTTAAGTCGTCTAAGTACACGAACACACTTTTTCCTTTATCTCTGAGCCTGTGGAACACCTTTTTCCAACCTTTTGAACACCGTTTTCCTTTCTGAACCCTTTTTCTTATGTAACTTGGAGCGACCACGCCTTGGCTTAGGGCTCCCGGATCTGCTGCGGACACACCTTGGTCCGAGCCTATTGTTGGAAACAAGAAAAGTATCGGTCACTTCCAAGTTATAATAGTCTTAGCCCGTAGTTTGTTATATGATTAGACTAGTAAGCTAGTCTGGCCCAAGGCCTATGGAAAGCCCGTTAAGGCCCATGGCCGGCCAAGTATGTAGTTTATATACCCTCTCCATACCTTGGAGATTTCATTTCACATTTCACACACATATTTAATATTATCATCTTTCTCTCTCTAGAAACTTTCTAACCCACTTCTCTCTCTAGTTCTTGTATAATATCAAAGATTACTAGTATTCTTCAATTGGTATCAGAGTCATGGAGTGGTGTGTTTAGTTTTTGTGTTTGTTTTTTGATTTGTGTTCAAAACCTTTACAAAGAACAAAATCTTGATTTAAAATTTTTCGGCTTAAAAACCTTAAAGTTGTCATTTTTCTTGTTTCTATAGGGTTAGTAACACTAGTTGTACAAAAATTTTTTGCAAAAAACTAATCAAAAATGTGTCTTTTTGAGTTTTGAAAATTTGGGTTTCATCTCAGTTACAACCGAACTAGTCCTGTCTGTTGGAAACGAAACGACGTGTGACTTTAGTTGTGAAACAAACGTGTTGGTTTAGTTGGAAACCGACGAGTTGTTTCTAGTTGGAACCAAATGAGTTTGTTTTAGTTGGAACAGAACGAGTTGGTTTAGTTGGAACTGAACGAGTTGTTTCTAGTTGGAACCGAACGAGTTTGTTTTAGTTGGAACTGAACGAGTTGGTTTAGTTGGAACCGAACGAGTTTTCTTAAGTTTGAACCGAACTAGTTTTCTTTAGTTGTGGAAATTGCGTACGGTTTTCTTTCAGCTGGAACCGAACTAGGTTTCTTTAGTTGGAATACCGAATGAGTTTTCTTCAGTTGGACGAACTGTTGTTTTTAGTTGGAAAACCGAATGAGTTTTCTTTAGTTGGAACCGAACTAGTTATTTTAGTTTGAACCGAACGAGTTAATTTTACTTAGAACTGAACTAATCAACTCACTTGAGAACCCGAAACTAGTTGTTGTTAGGAACCGAACCAGTTACTTTGTTTGATAACAAACTAGTAACTTTCAATTTAACTACTCAGCTCAATTTCTATATTATTCGGTTATTTCTTTAACTTGTTTAAAATCTCGTAAACATTAACTTGTTTGCCCGGTTTTGTCGAGATTGTAAATCCCGTGTAATTTCAGATTTATTTTCAATAACTCAACAACCACACATTCTAACACAATTTTTTTACCTCCGACTCGATCAAAGTTGTAATCCTTTTGATACCACGTTATCATTGATGTCTCTTGCTGAATAAATCACTTCTTCTCAGGGTGGTGACAATTAAACCATCGATGCTTGAAAAAAAAACATTTGTATGAGTCATGGAAAAGCAGAATGGAACTTATATGATAATAAAAACCACATGTAGAATGTCCTTACTTTCGTTGAGACAGAAAGGTCCACTCGTTGGCATCAACTCATAGCGGTTGGTGATGTTAACAAGACTTAAGGAATTATACTGAGCTCGCCTGAAGAAGCCATTTCAAGTGATTGTGACATCAAAGAAATTATATCTTATCCATGGCCTTCCACTGAATTTATTGTCTCTTGTTGAGTCAAATCGTATAGCCAAGGATCTTGGGAGAAGATTAAATGCCTCATGCAAGAAACGTACGTATCAATGCAAAGATAGTAGAGTGTAATTGTACGATGATTTTGATAAGTTCGCTCTAACAAGAAAGGAGAGTCATTACACGAGTACTCAATTGTGATTCACATTGCTACTCAATGATATGAAACATCTACAAGATGCCATGGAGCAATTTCAAAGTTAATTTACCAAGTTTCTGAAACACTCTTCTTATGAATGGAGCAAATTCGGTTACTGTGTGTTAAGTTGGTCAAAGAGACTTGCATTTACAATGTTGATAGCTTCATGCTCACTTGGAACAACATGAACGACATGCAAATGAAGTTCGTTTGATGCATGAACGTAACTCCGATCCTCTTGCTTTAGTTGCATCTCACCAAATAACACAGTCACCTTATCAAACTCATCAACACACTTACCAAAACACTCAACTTCAACCACCAGCTTCAACATATCCATCTCCACAGTATGGTTCACCTTATCAGTCTCAACAATACTCAACTCATCAATCATCAACACCTCTTTCAGTAACTTATCCATCCAATGATTTTCAATCATCAATTCACCACAACGTTTATTCTCCATCATCATCCATCCCTCAATTGGAATATCCTCCCCAAATTAACCAACAATCTGAATTTTCCCAACAAGACTCCGGTCTAATTGTTCCAGTGTTCCAGAAAGGTGATGATCCCATTGATGCCATCAATCACATGATGTCGTTTTTGACTGCAGTTGTCACCTCCCGTTATCCCACTACCAATAATCAGCTGAGAAACTCGTCTAACCCTAGGCAACAAGCTACCATCAATAATGGAAGAGTTACACTACAACCAATTCAGGGGAGACAAACTTCTTTTGCTGCGGGTACTTCAAGGACTTACACTCCAGGAGCAAGTGGAAGCAATTCTGGAAAACAGAGGACGGTTATTTGCTACAACTGCAAAGGGGAAGGTCACATGTCCAGACAGTGCACCAAACCAAAGAGAAAAAGGGATGATTCATGGTTTAAGGAGAAAGTGTTGCTGGTACAAGCTCAAGCACATGGTCAAATTCTAAATGAGGAGGAACTCGCTTTTTTGGCAAATCCAGATATTCTTGAAGGTCAAAGCACACAGACTGTCATTACTTACAATGCTGCTTATCAAGCTGATGATTTGGATGCATATGACTCTGATTGTGACGAACTCAACTGTGCCAAAGTTGCTCTCATGGCGAATTTATCTCATTATGGTTCAGATGCTCTTGCTGAGGTACACAATCATGATAATATGAATAATAATGCGGTAAATCAAGCTGTGTAGGTGATGTCGTCTTCTCAACAGTCGAATGTTATGAATCATTCAGAGACTGACATAACCAGTGATAGCAATATCATTCCTTATTCTTAGTATGTGATTGAATCATAACAAGCAACTGTTCAGAATTCTAACTCCTCTGCATAACAAGATGATTTGATATTATCTGTGATTGAACAGCTTAAAACCCAAGTAGCTAATTGTACCAAGACTAATCTGGAAAATAAGAGTGTCAATGATACCTTAACTGCTGAGCTTGAAAGATATAAGGAACAAGTTAAATTTTTAAAAGAAGGACAAAATGTTGACTTAAGGAGTAAGGATAACGTTTCAGACACATGTGCACAGTATGTAGAGATTGATCTTCTTAAACAAACTCTTTCAAACATTTAAAAAGAAAAAAGAATCTTTAATTACAAATGGATACTCTTCTAAAAAATGATTTTAAGAAAGAATAATCTAGGAACATTGATAGAGAAATAGCTTTAGAAATGCATATCAAACAACTAAATAATATTGTTTTTAAAAGAGATCAATCTGCACAAACTGTTCACATGTTAATGAAACCTCAGTTTTTCTATGATAATACCACTAAACAAGCTCTAGGTTTTCAAAATCCATTTCTAATCTGGGCAGAAAGCTTAGCATCAAACCAAAGCCTAAATGTTGGTGATATTATTGTTCAACCAAATCGATGTGATTCCTGACTCAAAAGAGACCTTGCACTTGCTAAAAGAGTCGTTCCAAAATGCTTTTAAAACATTAGTAGATAGATATAAGGATTTAGAAAAAGAAAAAAGCAATTGATACCACACCAATAGATTATGCAGCCTTAACCAACTTATAAAGATTTTCCAACACGATTTGTTTCCACAAACCTAAATTATCCTGCTGAATAGCCATTTGGTCTCAACATTCTGTTGAATTCTTTAGAATCCATACTTCAATTAGAACCCACCAATATTGAGGTTACCAAAAGAACTTCTAAATTCAGCATGGTTAACACGAGTTAGAAAGAAACTTAAACACCATCTTGCTAACTTTGACGTGGTAGTCAAAGAAGGACCAACACCCACAGCTATCACTAAGTTCAATGGTTTCGAACATACAAAAGCTTGTTTTAGGGATGAAATAATTCCATTTGTAAAAGATCTAAAGGACTTATTTAGTACATTCAACCAACATTTGATTGATGAACTTTCTAAAGTCTAAAATGTCTTCTATCAAATGGAACAGGCTGTGGAACAACATCGTATTGAGTCAAAAACATTTGAAGTTAAGATGAATCAAGTTTTGAACGAAAATGAATGACTCTTGGAACAAGTGATGAGCAGAGATATTGTGAACCTACTTGTTAATTCTTCTGTGGATAATGATTCTGTGAATGTGCATGAATGTTAAAAGTGTCTCAAACTTGAGACTGAGCTTCAAACGGATTTTGTTAAAAGGGAAACTTATGATAAACTATTCAAAAGTTTTACCATTCTTGAAAAACATTGCATCTCTTTAGAAGTTGACACTCAACTTAAACAAGAAATTTTTCAAAGGGAAAATTATGTTTCAAATCAAAGTGTTCCAAATTTTGATCAATTGTTTGAATTAAATGAATTGAAACCTTAGTCCCAAGAGAAAGACACGGTAATTAAGAAGTTGAAAGAGAGAATTAAATCTCTAAGTGGAAAAATAGATAAGGATAAGATCAAACATACCATTAATATTGAATTGGATCATAGGGTGACAAAGCTCATTGCTGAGAACGAGCATTTGAAATAGACCTATAAGCAACTTTATGACTCTATTAAACCAGTACGTATTCGATTAAAAGAAGAATCTGATGATTTAATTAATAAAGTCAATATAAAGTATGCAGAAATTTTTGATTTAAATGCTAGTCTTCAGGAAAAGGCTTTGGCAATAACAACACTTAAGGATGAATTATAGGGAAACATAAAGGTATGCCTAGTTGACAATAATGTTTCAAAAACCACCCTAGTTGATCTAGAGTTGAATCAAGTTATTGTGGAAAACAAAACCTCCAAATTTTGAAATAAAAGGACAGCTCACTCCTCGCCTACATTAAGCATTCGTCAGGAGAAGCCGCAGTTCTTAGGGATTAGATCGACATATAAAGCTAATTATCCCTTAGATCCACTCTTAGAATCTGCCTGTAAGTATACTAAACTAATTCAGGAGATGCTTTCTAAAATCAGTAAAACCTGTCCTAGTATCAACAGTTCTGGAGAACAATTAGTGGCTGTGACCTCGATGAACAAAGTCAAAAGAGTTAGATTCACTGAGCCTCACATCCTCAAGAAACTTAAAAATAGCCCATACCTCAAACCTAGCTTCTAACAAACCTATGTTGTCATCTACAGGAGTAAAACAGTTTACTAGTGCTAGCATATCACAGCCTTCAGGCAATACAAAGAAAGATAAGATTCAGCAAACACAAAGTAGAATTCTGAAGAATAAAGTAGAAGTCCACCCTAGGAAAGTTAAATCTAGTTTGAAAAATAAAGATCATGTTGTTGAACCAAAAGGAAATGCTCCTGTGCAGCATTCCAAGCTTAATACGAAATCTAACCTTAAATGTGTTAAGTGTAATGGTTACATGCATTCTGATAATCATGATTTGTGTGTTCTTGATTTTATCAATAATGTGAATGCTCGTGCTAAATCTAGATCTGTTAAGAAAAATTCAAAGAGAAAAGTTTGGAAACCAACAGGAAAGGTGTTTACCAATATTGGATATATCTGGAGACCTACTGGTCGGACCTTCACTATAGTAGGAAATGCGTGCCCTTTAACTAGGATTACCACATCTACTGAAGTGCCACTTAGGAAATCATCTGCTCTAGATAATAAAACACCTAAACCTGTTTCCTCACATTGGTTTACTCAAGGAAACCTAGGAAGTCTACATAGTGTTTCTTGTTAACAATTGATAAGGTTATTAAAATCTGTAACTGCTAAACAATTCGGAAACCAGTCAATCCGGGGATCCATAGTTTCCAATGTTTCCATCTTCCACTCTTGACGAATGCAGGACTCCAAATTGTCCTCTGGTTATTTGGGACTCCGGTGCTCCAGAGCATATGACCGGAGTTCGCTCTCAGCTCACCAACTTTGTCAGCAAATTCTTGGGTACTGTCAAATTCGAAAATGATCATGTAGCAAAGATTATGGGTTATGGAGACTATCAGATTGAGAATGTTACAATTTTAAGGGTTTATTATGTTGAAGAACTTGGGCATAATCTATTCTCTGTGGGACAATTTTGTGATTCCAACCTTGAAGTTGTGTTTCGTCAACACACCTGCTACATTCGCAATCTAGAAGGTGTTGATTTATTAACTGGATCTCGAGGGGACAATCTTTATACACTCTCTCTTGGGGATATGATGGTGTCCTCTCCTATCTGTCTCTTGTCAAAGGCCTCTAAAACCAAGTCTTGGTTATGGCATCGTCGTCTCTCTCATTTGAACTTCGGTGCTATTAATCATCTTGCCAGACATGGTCTTGTTCGAGGTCTCCCTAAGCTCAAGTTTGAAAAGGACCATTTGTGTTCTGCATGTGCATTAGGC
Organism: Tanacetum coccineum; assembly: GCA_026074375.1. Classification (NCBI taxonomy): domain Eukaryota; kingdom Viridiplantae; phylum Streptophyta; class Magnoliopsida; order Asterales; family Asteraceae; genus Tanacetum; species Tanacetum coccineum. The sequence goes on from BQNB010006302.1 coordinate 50,156, forward strand.
AAGAGCACGAAGAAACCCCACAAACCCAAATCTAAGGACACCAATCAAGAAAAACTCTATCTGTTGCACATGGATCTGTGTGGACCAATGCGTGTCGCGAGTGTCAATGGAAAGAAGTACATCCTTGTTATTGTTTTTCAAACCCCCCCCCCCCCCCCCCCCTTTTATATATATTTATATATATTTTTTTTTTTTTTTTCTTGTCGACGATTACTCTCGATTTACATGGGTAAAATGCTTGCGATCAAAAGATGAAGCTCTAGCTTTTATTATTAATTTTTTGAAGATGATCCAAGTACGACTTAAGGAAACCGTTTGACGCATCAGAACAGATAATGGAACTGAGTTTGTTAATCAGACATTGCGTGAATATTATAAGAAGGTTGGCATCTCTCATGAAACATCTGTTGCCCGCTCTTCACAGCAAAATGGTATTGTTGAAAGATAAAATCGTACGCTAATTGAAGCAACCCGCACTATGTTAATGTATGCAAAAGCTCCTTTATTTCTATGGGCCGAAGTGGTTGCTACAGCCTGTTATACCCAAAATCGTTCCATGATACGCCGTCGACACGATAAAACACCATACGAGCTTCTGCACAACAAACCTCCCGACCATCGTGATCTTCTGATTTGGTGCACTCTGCTACCCAACGAATGATAGCGAGAACTTGGGCAAGTTACAACCGAAGGCCGATATAGGTATTTTCATTGGCTATGCACCTATGAAGAAAGCATTCCGGATTTACAACAGACGTACCAGACGAATAATTGAAACCATTCACGTTGACTTTGATGAGCTGACTGCAATGGCTTCTGAACACAGCAGTTCAGGACCCGCACTTCATGAAATGACTCCTGCAACAATCAATTCAGGACTCGTGCCAACCCCTCATCCTTCAACACCGTTTGTACCACCTTCGCAAACTGACTGGGATATGCTATTTCAACCGTTGTTCGATGAATTTCTCAATCCTTCACCTAGTGTTGATCATCCAGCTCCTGAAGTTGTTGCTCCAATTAATGATGTAATTTCTCTAGTTCTTGCTGACTCAACCGGTTCACCTTCATCAACTACAATTGACCAAGATGCACCATCTCTAAGTAATTCTTAAACAACACCCGAAACCGAACCCCCCGTCATTCCGAATGATGTTGAAGAAGATAATCATGATATTGAAGTTGCACATATAGGTAATGATCCGTACTTTGGTGTTTCAATTCCAGAAATCCCTTCTGATCAATCTTTATCATCGGGTTCTATTCATATAATTGTGCACCCTGATTACCAAATTTCTAAACACAATAGCAAATGGACTAAGGATCATCCACTTGAAAACATAATCGGTTAACTCGACTGAAACAGTTTCCAAATGGGCTGCATAAAAAAACTACATGAGCAAGCTCTTTTCTGATACTACGATGCGTCCTCCCCACTGCTGTTGAAACAAAGACGTATAATGATACTGTGACTCAAGCCTGTTGGATTGGAGCATGCAAGAAGAACTCTAATGAGTTCGACACGACTTGAAGTATGGGAGCTGTACCCGACCAGACAAGTTATGGTGATTACTTTGAAGTGGTTTTTTTTTTAGATCTACAAAGTGAAAACTTAGCGAAATGGGAGGAATTTTGAAGAACAAAGCTCAATTAGTAGCCTGTGGTTACCGTCAAGAGGAGGGAATCAATTTTGAAGAGTCTTTTGCTCTGGTTGCGAGATTAGAGGCTATAAGGATTTTTCTTGCGTTTGCTGCTCATATGAACATGGTCGTATACCAAATGGATGTGAAGACTGCGTTTCTGAATGGTAATCTGCGGGAAGAGGTTTATGTTAGCCAGCCGGATGGGTTCGTGGATAAAGATAACCCCTTTCACATGTAATAAGCTAAAGAAAGCTCTTTATGGGTTGAAACTAGCTCCACGCGTGTGGTATGAAATGTTGTCTTTGTTCTTGATATCCCAAGATTTCTCCAAAGGCTTAGTGGATCCTACAATTTTCATCCGCAGAGACGGCAAGGAATTACTTTTGGTATAAATTTATGTGATGGAATTATCTACTGCATCTACACCTGAACTTTGTGATCTATTTTCTAAAATCATGTGTTCAAAATTTAAGATGTCAATGATGGGCAAAATCTCATTTTTCTTAGGATTACAGATTTCTCAAAGTCCCAGAGGCATCTTTATTAACCAGTCAAAATATGCCCTTGAATCTTTAAAGAAATACGGTTTTGACTCTTGTGACCCAGTGGATACTCCAATGGTGGAGAAATCCAAACTGGATGAGGATAAAGAAGGGAAAGCCGTAGATCCGTCACACTATCATGGTATGATTGGCACCCTCCTTTATCTTACAGCCAGTAGACCTGACCTACAATTTGCTATATGAATGCATGCCCGGTATCAGGCTCGACCTACCGAAAAGCACTTAAATGCGGTAAAAAGGATCTTTCGGTATCTAAAAGGAACCGTACATCGGGGTTTATGGTATCCGAAGGATTCTTCGATTGCTCTAACAGCATTTGCAGATGCGGATCATGCTGGTTGTCAAGATACACGCCGTAGCACTTCTGGTAGTATGCAACTTTTGGGTGATAGACTTGTTAGCTGGTCGTCTAAAAGGCAGAAAAGCGCTGCGATATCCAGTACGGAAGCTGAATATATTGCTTTGTCCGGTTGTTGTGCTCAAATCCTTTGGATGAGATCACAGCTTACCGACTATGGCTTTGGATTCAATAAAATTCCAATGTACTGTGATAACAAAAGCGCTATTGCCTTATGCTGCAACAACGTTCAACATTCCAGATCCAAGCATATAGACATCAGATTTCACTTTATCAAGGAGCATGTTGAGAATGAGGTGATCGAACTTTACTTTGTCAATACGGAGTATCAACTGGCAGACATCTTCACTAAAGCTCTTGGCCGAAAAAGAATTGAATTTCTGATCAACAAGTTGGGAATGCGAAGTTTTACGCCGGAGACTCTGAAACAATTGGCAGATGAAGTTGATGAATAGTAGTGGTACCTATTTTAAATATATTGTATCATATGTATATCTTAAAAAAACCTATAAAAAACCATAAGATTTTTCATTTTCAAAATTTTTATAAAAACCAAATACAAAATTATTAAAATTTTAAAAACCAAAGAAAAAATTAAAAAATGAGAAAATATAAAAAGAGGTAAAAATGGCATGTCTTCTGAAAATCGATAACATTTACGGTCTTAGAAATGTCATTCAATAATGATACGAGCCTGTAAATGAAGTTCGAGCAGAAGTTCCAAATGTTTTCAAAACATGCCATATGGCTTGCTATTATTTCAGATAGCAACCCGGTCATCATGTTAAAGGCAAGTATTCCAAAAAGAAAACTTAACCTTCTCTACCGGGAATTTATTACTCGGGCCATGGTTACTTATAGATCATTGCAAAGGCTTGTGTTTACTTTGCAACACAACCCGTGCTTCCTATATTTCCATAAGTGTACGTGTCAGTGCGCTTATGTGTCAAAATAAGAGAAATCTTATTTTTATTGGTAAAAAGTTGTCTTCATAATGAATCAGTGTTTTCAGTAATCACAAAAAGATTTTCAAAGACAATTCGACCACTCAAACAATGACAACAGCTCTTTAAATAGAAAACGGGTCATTATTTGAGGGGGAGAAAGTGTCATCCAATAATCTTTTAAAACGGTCTTTCAAAATAAGTCATGGAATAAACGGATAAAGTTTTGGATAATGACGGATAATAATTTCAAGGGGAGTTAATTTATATTAACTACAAGAGCTTTAGATGTCATTTGTTTAAATCTTTATGGACTTATTTGCAATTTGAGACTTAGTGAATTCAGGCCTTAAACTACATTCGATCAATATTGCCAACACCTCATAGTTTGTAAAAGACTTAGGAATGCTTGGAAATACTTTCATAGTTTTAAAAGCCTTGAAATTGATTCTCACGGACTAGATTTAAGCTTATTAATTCTTCAAACACGATCTCGAATATGTATGCGTATAAGGTTTTGCTGATTCCGACGTGTCGAAACCAGCAAGGGGGGAGGAGTATGTATACTTTGATAGTTTATTGGCCTTATTTGAGGTTAGCTTCTTTTGTCTTTTGAGGTTAGCTTCTTTTGATTTTAGGCTGTTTTGAATCTTTCGGGTGCACTATTTCAATCACATGGTGGAAGAGACATCTCGTCATTAGCCAGTATGCATCATTTGAGTCCCCAGGGGGAAGTGTTAGGAGTATAATTATTTAAAACGTGAGAAAAGTTCTTTCTGATTCAATTAATGCTTCCTCAAACGGTCAATCCCTAAGCTTATTCTTAAAAGAAGTAGAAATATTTGATAAAAGAGGTACACATAGGTATGATGATTCCTTAAGTTAGTCAGTATTCTGCAGAAAGAAATGAGTACATTTGGGACTTAGTTGACTTAGGTGTTATCATTTCGACTACTTAGAGGGAATAATTGTGACATCCGGGACTTAGTTGACTTTGATGTTGCAATTTATATCATCAATATCCTGAAGAGAGAAATGCGCTCATCCGGGACTTAATTGACTTTGGTGTTGCGGTAACAAATTCTTTAAAGGGTTAACTGTGCACTTCGAATATCTGGGCTTTATACATTAAGACTGCTTGATGCGGCTTGCAAGAAAATTCTAAATCTACTCAAAAAAGGATTGCTGGTTTAGGGGGAAGCTAAGACAACATCAACACCGACATCACCAACCACACAAGCTCAAGTTACATATATATCTGAATCTGTTTCGTACTCAAAGTTTGAAGCAAAGACTTTCGTAACTTGGAAAGAAAGTTGAAGTAATACCGAAGAGTGCTTGGACAGAGAAAGATCAGATTGACAACTTCTTGAAAGAAAGAAGGTTAATGAGGAGCTTAGAAAAGTTTGTTGGTGGGAAAAAAGTTCGTTGGTGGGAGATTATACGCAAGGAAACCCTACTGACAGCGTCAACATAACCATATGATTCTATCATATGATGTTCTCATCAATCAGGTCAAAACCTCGTATATAATAATCTTGTTGATGATATAAAAGTGAGTGCCTAAATGGTGATAATAAGGAGTGCTCGATTACAAAATTTTTTCAAAGACATTTCTTCTAGATAAACTTCTAAATCACACTTCAACTACTAACTGTACTCACGCACTGTCATTACTTAAACCCTCAACATATGAGGGGAGCAATAAATGTTTCAATACCACACACAACAGAAATATATCATTTAGTCCCCGCAACAACTCATTCAACACTAGATATCTAACAGAAATCAAGGGATTAACAATTTGGATAACGCGCGGGAGAAAATGCGTGATCTCAACCTGACTTAACTGCGCTATATTGATAAAGTGATCAATATATAATGGACTCAATTCTACCTCCACATCCTAGCATGTTCCATGAATTACGATGCACATCGTTAGTGGGAGCTTTTTAGTGATGAGAAAAACTCTCAAGAGTTCGTAAATCTTTTTATACATTATATCAAAAAACTTTGCATTGAAATTTTCAATGTTTTTGGACAATGATCGTGATGAAATACCTAAAAGACCGACATGTTCATAAATTTATGAAGTTATATAGGCGTTTAGGCCTAGGTATATGCATGATCCCATGATCAGCCAAACTGAAGCGGTTCTACCCAAGCTATATCCACTAGTTAGTGTAGAAGTCCTAGGCGTATGATTAAAAAGAGACAAAGTGAGCAATAGGGGAATAATGCCGACTGAGATTTAGCTAACACAGGAACAAACCCAACAAGGTGTTAGTTTATGAAGTCTGGTAAGCAATAAAGTGGTTGAAGATGAAAGAAATATAAGGATAAAGGGTGAAAATAACAGAAGCCCTCATACACTTAGGCAGAAACCGGGTCAATACATATGCTTCAGAAACACTCAGTGTAGTCAACTGACATTGCAAGACAGTTCATGGACCCAGTGACGCTATGCCACAAACCCCTCACACCACCACTCAAAGTCGGAAAGACTTTGTTTTCTCAAAACTCACGAGATTACACTCATTTCTATTGACATTCCCACTCTAGTTAGTTGATATTTAACAGGTGGCACTCAGCTCCAGCCTCCGATCACAAAATATAAAAGATTCACTATACTAGTCTAGAGGCCCAAAAAGAGAGATCATCCATTAATCTCATTAGCTACACTGTCATAATTAAGCTTGTTATCCTCATACAATGTGGAATAAGCAAGTAATATCATTAGAGTCCTACGCAAGATTCCTATGTCTTTTGCCAGATCACATCCAGTGATACTTCAAATACTACATTGTAAAATGGAAATCCAGCTTAGAGCCAACCAAACCAAAGATCATGGTAGGTAACTTGTGAGATTCTTTATGAATCAAACTTGTGACAACTGGAAAGAAATGATGGTGCGATTCTATAAGAATCAAACTTGTTCCAGGAAATGGATCAACGGTTGTTAATGAATTTTTGAAATGATTAACACTCTCGGTGTGTCACAAAAACAATTTTGCAAGTGATACACCGATTGATTTTCAAATCAATTTTCTATATCAATCGGTGAGATAGTAACTCACTGGTTCACTCTTATCGTGCTGTCTGCTTTGAGACGTTCCGATAATGAGAACATGTTGAGTACGATGAATCTAATACTTATGTGTTAGAAAGATTCAATACTACAGCTGGAAATCCTGTCAAGAAGATTCTTCTTAAATTGAATCTATCTGATCACAGGTCGACCCTCACGGATTCAAAGGTTTCTCCAACCAAACCCGAGCGAATGACAAAGCCATATTTGTCCCCCCGCTTTATTGCTAACTGTTTTAATGCAGGATACTTAAAGATGGAGGTGGAGGTACCTGATTCCAGCTGACTCACAAGATCTATAGCCACATGCTCATACTCGTCCGACAAAACATAAAGACATCACGAAAGCTCAAGTACATGTTTCAAGACTTCCGCTACTCTGATACCGTACGTCTTTCTTGAAGTGATGAAGTATTAAAGTCAAAAGAAGTTTCTGTCACTCTGATACCGAACGTCTTTCTCGAAGTTACAGAGTGTTAAAGTTAAAGAATTTCAAGAAAGATGCAACATTAAGGCTTTCCAAATCAAACAAACAAGAAATAGGATGAGCATCGGTCCAGAATCGCAAGTTCATACAAAGATGGCAAAGTCTCAAGATTGCGAAGAGGAATTTGTGCTTGCGTTGTATGATCTCAAGATGCTCAACGATCACAATGTCAAATACAGTATCAAGGAACAAGCTCAATCCGAAATCACATCATCACAACAACATATCCACAAGAGAATCAAAAGACTCAGCTAAAGACTAAAAGACAAAGCCAAGATCATGCAGGCTTAAAGTTTTGAAAATGGAGTGACCTCCCTTAGGGGGAATTGTTGAAACAATCAAAAAGTATCGTCACTTCCTTATTTAACAGGTCATAGCTCGTTGAAGTTTTTATTTTAGTGTACAATCTCATTAAGATTTAGTAATCCTTAGTCGGCCCAGGCCCATCGGTAAGCCCATCATAGCCCATGGCCGGCCTCTAGGACCTATATAAGCCCTTCTCCTAGTCTTGGAGAGGGTTGGTTGTTCCATTTTTTCCATATTCCATCTTTATACAATTCATCCATTTTCCATCCAATCTCTCTCTAACATCACAACCCACATCTCACTCTTGTTCTAGTTTTGATCATAAAAATAACTAGAACTCTACATCTTTTACTTCACTTTGCAACATCATTTTGCTCATGAATAACGAACTTGGTATTTGCTCCTCAATGATGCTAAGCAAATCATCGAGGCATTTGTCCAAAAAACCATACCACCCGCGACGAATTCAAGAAATCATGATCAACTTAGAGTTCAAAAGCATTGTAGAAAGTCTATCGAGTTCATGATAATTCCTGAAAACCATGATGTGGGCATGCACTGAAGGATATCCTTGAATCGGTCTCATCCTCACAAAAAGATTCATCAAAACCGTTGTTAGAAATTGGTGATTTACATTTCGAATGTTTGAATGTTTTGGATGGGAAGGAAAAATAGTGATTGATAAAACTGTGAAACAAGACATCCCAAGTAAGAACGATCGAGGGGTATCTTTTTTCGAGCCAAATAAGGGTCGGGCCCTCCTCGAGGGAAAATGTAAAAATCTAGATCTAAATCGACTTATCGTAAACGTTTGGGAAACATCAACATTTAGGAATTTCAACGTAGAAGTGATCTTGTTGAAATATCGGATATGAGCATGAGGATCTTCTTTGTCATGTCCGAAAAATTTCTTGTTTTGAACAAGAGTGAGCAAACCATGTTTAAGCTCAAAGTTATCCGCGGTGATTGCGGGAACAACGATTGCATCCTCGTATCCCTCGGTGGGAACTTGGAGCAATTGTTCCATAGTACGTTGATCGGCCATCATAACTACAGGAGGATCTTGATGATTTTGATTTTGATTTTGGTTTTCAATGGTATTATTAATTGGTTCTTCAAGATCAAAGGGTTCAACAAAAGTCGGGTGCACTTGTTGTTGAGGACGGTTACGGGTTTGAGAACGAGTGCGCATGCACTAATTATGAAAAACACAATATTTTTGGTAACCAGAAGTTAAAAGTCTACGGTAGATCTTTAAATTACGCACAAGAGAGCGAAAGGAATTAGCACGCCGAAGCGATTTAAAAGCGTTCTTCCTTTTTGGGCGATGTTCCTTGGATCAATCCCTCCTTATACCCCCCTTATAGTTTGTAATTCAAAGGTAAGCCGATTATAACAATTAACAACACGATTTGTTTTGTTGGTTTTTTATTTTTTTTGGATTTTGTAAATACTTTAGAAAAAGTATTTGATTTTTTTATATATAATATAAAAAATATTCACAAAATCAACAAAAACTTCATGGTGAAGGGTATTCAAACACAACAAACTTCAATTCAATTTTCGTCTCACAACCTCCCCGGCAGCGGCGCTAAAATTTGATTACAATCCTTTAGTATATATAAATATATATAATATAAATATATAAGGATAATATCAATTAAATAGAGATAGTAAGTATTCCAAGAGGCTTTTAAGAAGTTTCACTTTTACCCAAAGTAAAATCCCAAAAAGACTTCCCGGGTCGTTTCCCGACGAGATGCGAATTTGAAAATCGAGTTTAAGTTCGTGATCGCGTGATTGAATATTTTAATGATTTTTGATTAAGATTCCTATTTCTACAAATATAAAAGCAAAAACAAGTAAAGGCACGCTAAAAATGAAAGCTATTAAAGAGTTAAACCTAAAATGATGGCGAGAATCAAAACCCGCTCTTTAAAAACCTAAAATCTACAAATTTAACCCTAAAAATGCAAATTTAATTTTTAACAATCCTAAATGATTAAAAATAATTTCAAAAAAAAAGAATTACATTTTTTTTACTTTTATTTTATTTATTATGAATTAAAAACAGTTTTTATATAAATTAAATATTAAAAATACTAAACAAATTTGGAAAAATCTTAAAAATTTATGAAAAGTACTTCTAACAATTCTGAACCTAGGATAAAAAAAACGGGGTCAACAGCTTATTGAAATAAGTTGTTAATAAGCTAAAATGGGTTGTTAAGCTTATAGGGATAAAAGGGTTTAAAAGTTAAATGGTGTGAGGTTATAACGTAAAAGTCCCAAGGGCAGAGTGGTTGAGTGTGGTGTGTTAAATGCTTGGTTGAGTTGGGTAGAGGTCATGGGTTCGAGCCTTGCTCATCCTTGACTTCCCTAATTCCCAAGTATTTTTATTTTTTGAAATTTCTTTTTGAAAAATCTTTAAGACCTAAAAATAAGCAACTTTTGTGAAAGTACTTTTTTACAAAAACCTAAAATAAGCTAGGAATAAGCTCTTAAAAGCAACAGTTTTGGTTTTTAAGCTAAGGGCAAAAAGGGCTAAACTGTTTGCATTTTTAGACACAATAAGCAAAAAGAAAAAGCAAATAAGCAGAATCAAACGGAAGGCTAAACTAAATAAGCACTAAGAATAAAAAATAAGCTAACTAGAAGAGCTAAAACTAAGCTAAAATGACAGAATCACTTAAAGGACTTTTAAACTAAAAATGCTAATAAGCTTAAATAAGCTCTAACCTAAGTTAAATAAGCTAAAAGGGCCTAAAACTAACCTAATAAGAAGGACTAAACATAAATAAAGCAAATCCAATAAACCAATAAGCTCAAAAAAGCAAATAGCAATATTGCCCAAAACTGTTAACCAAAAAGCCAAAGGGGGCACTTTCTAGCTTA
>BQNB010006302.1:65279-86883 GCA_026074375.1 Tanacetum coccineum
GGATTTGAAGATAAATCACAAGTTTAGGGGAGGATTGTTGGGAATAAATCTTCATCAAGAGTTAATACTGCCAAGGTATAACTAACAGTACTAATGGAGTTAGTACTGCCAGTACAAACTTAGTACTGCCAAGTGTTAGTTAATACTGCTAGAAGAAAGATTGATACTGCTGATGGTCAAAGCTGCTGACTTGGAGATAAGGATACAATGAGATAAATATGGAATGTATATCGTTTATATTTTAGGAAGATTTGTATATGATTATGATTGTTATTGATCCTAAAAGTTTGGTAGTTATCTTGTAAAGGACTCCTTGTGGTGTATAAAAGGAGATCCTAGGTTAAGGTATTGGATATGCTTAAGAGATAGAGATACATCTTAGAAAAAGAACATAAAGCTTCAAGGTTTGTAACCCTAGTACTAAGCAAGAGTACTCGTATTATCATCAATAATATTGAAGCAGTTTGTGTTTTGTTCGTTGTTCTTTATCTAGTACTATTCCATTGATAAATACCTCTAGAGTATCAAAGTGTAGATTCCGCATACACTTTGATATACAAACAAAGTCTCAACCATTGTTATTTTGGATTTATCCAAGGTGACATACACTTTACAAGGTAAAGAATCGATCAAGGTGTGGGATCAACATATTGAGCCAATTTTTGAAAAGGTTTGGGATTTTAACCAACATATTGAGCCTATGGAGCATGCAAGTGAAAGAATGAAGTCTCCTGAAAATATTGAAGAAGAAGATGTTGATACACAAAAGGAAATGAAAGAAGTGTCTAAAGAATCTGGAGCAAAAAGAAAGAAATGTCTTCCAAGAAAAAGCACAAGAAGTACTGTTAAGAGACAAAAGATGGAAGAAGATGCTGAGAAGGAAGATCTCAAAGGATATTTAGACATAGTTCCAAGAGAAGAGGTTGCAGAAGATGTTGAATCTCTATCTACAAAGTATCCAATTGTGGATTGGAAGACTTGTGTTCTGACAGAAAATTTCATGTATTATCAAGTCTTCAGAGGAGATGGCAGTTCCAAGAACTATAAGATTTTGATTGAGATGCTTAAAGACTTTGATAGACAAGATGTTATGGACTTACACAGGTTAGTCAAAGAAAGGTATATTGCTTCAAGACCAGAAAGATATGATTTGATGCTTTGGGGAGATTTGCATACTTTATTTTGATTACGTTCTTGCCAAAAGGTTTGTCAACGAGTTCCCAGACTTGTAGTCTGTCAAACTGATGAAGTTCTTCCTGCATTGCTTCTATCCATGCAGAATCAGCCATTGCGTCCTTAATGTTTTTCGGTTCAACAATACTCACGGTGAGTGCGAACATACACATTTCAAGATCTGTTGCAAGTTGTCGTCTTGTTTGTACTGGCTTGGATGGATTGCCATGAACTTGAGTTAACGGGTGATCTTTTGTCTATCGGTATTCGGAATCTTGAGGTTGATTGAAGGTATGCATATTTGAAGTACCAATATTACGTAAGGAGGAATCAACATTTTCTTGTACCGGTGTACAGAAAGGATTGGTAAATTCTGCTTGATTATCGTTGTTTTCTTCAGCATGAACATTTGTTGGAGTTGTCAGTTCTGATGTAGGTTGAATATGCGTTGAAGGTAGTGTGTCTTTTTGAATAGAATTGTCGCTGGGAGAAAAAGACTTGTTGACACGAGAAGCACCATTATTGAAAAATTCATCGTACAAAGGACCGAAAAGAAGATCCAACTCTTGTTGTGATGGAACTGTTGTATCTGCTGAAGGAGAAACATTTTGTAGTTCTGGTGCGGGGTCAGGGTTATCATAATCTGACGCCTTTTGTCGTTAGGGAATGAGGCCTGAAGTGTCATTAGCAATAGACGTCTCAAACATCTCTTTGATCTCATCAAATCTGAGATGTATGGATTCAACTATCAATCTTGTTCTCTTGTTGTAGACACGATATCCCTTTGACTGAGTGGAGTATCCCACCAAAATGCATGGATCCCCTTTTTCTTTCATCTTATCCAAGTTCTCACCATCTCTGGTTAGGTAACAAGTGCAACCAAAGATGTGAAGGTGTTTAATTAAGGGTTTTCTATCATTAATGATGTGATTTGCCATTTTCTTATGAGTTAGGATGATGATTGATCTGTTTTGAGTATAGCATGTGGTTGCAATTGCTTCAGCCCAAAAGAATAAAGGAAGTTTAGAAGCTGAAAGCATCGTTCGAGCAGCCTCAACAAGAGTGTGGTTTCATCTTTCAACAACGCCGTTCTGTTCGGGTGTTCGAGGTGTAGAAGTTTGATGCTCAATTCCTTCTTCTTTAAAGAATGCATTAAGTGTCTTGTTTAAGAACTCAGTGCCTCTGTCAGTGCGAACAGAAATTACTAGGGCTTGAAGATTTCTTTGGATCATCGTGAGAAAGTCTTTTAAAACTTCTGGTGTTTCATCCTTGGAACGTAGAAAGAGTGTCCAAGTATATCTGGAGTAGTCATCGACAATTACCAGAATATATTTGAAGAGGTAAAGTGGGATTATGTTTATGAATGATCCTAGGTCGGCCAAGGTTTTGAAAGGTTTTGAGTCCCCTAATCTACAAGGTAGAGTGAGTACTCCGGGGTCTTCCATCTTTGCAGGTACTTTACCTTGGACAAATACTGATATATTTTTGCCTAGTTCTAAGCTCTTTACGTATTTATCAATATAGTGTTATAGATTGGAGTGTGAGCTAGGACTTCAAGAACTGGTAGGTTAAGATGCAGATCCTAGAACTCATCTTCAAGAGTTGTTTCGGGTTCTTTCGGGTGTTGCGGTTTGATTTCCATCTCGGTCTGTAGCAGGCTTGCCTAGGAAATGTTTGTCTCCTTAGAATGTGCTTTGATAGCATTGATTGAATAGAGGGGTGAGATGAGCATTGAATATCAATTGTTGGGTAAAAACGAGCAGACAAAACTAGGGAAGCACTCATATTATAAGGTTCTTTTGCTGTGACCGTATCGCTAGGTAGGGCTCTCGCTATTTGATCGGTGATGGCCTGCAACACTGTGTCGATTTTGTTAGTCATCTCATTTTGCTGTTGTTTGAAATCAGCTTCAAACTTGGATAGTCTAGCATCTTGAGATGCCATGAAGTTGGATACCAATCCTTCAAGATTTAACTGATTGTTAAAGCTTTAAGGACGGTTGTTAAAGGAACAGTTTGGGATTGAACTGTTAGGTTAAAACCGGTTAGGTGGGTTTGAAAAATTATTTTGAGAATTTTGGAGTTGTCTCCACCTAAGGTTCAAATGACTTCTCTATGATGGATTATAGGTGTCACCAAGATTGCTTTCCTTGGGCTTGAAAGTATACCACTTACCTCCCGCTTCATCAGTACGCGAGGATGCGTATTCAACAAAGGCTTGTTTGGGATCTTCCATGCAATACTGAGTGCCGTGAGGACCACTACAAATTTCACATGTGGTAGTGATTTTGTTTACTTGAGTAGTGCTTTTCGGAGGCAAGATGCTCTTCCATCAAGCATTAGACTTGGATTTTCAAGCTCAATTAGAGACGTCAGTCAGATGTACTCGGGACATCTTAAGGTAGAGCGATTGCCTTGACTGGCTTAGAGAAATCTCTTGGGTCATTCCAATTTTCGTTGTCATAAAGGGCGAGGTCCTCTAATAATGCCCAGGATTCTTCATCGTTTAGGCCACGAAGCTTACCACCGGCCGATTGGTCAATAAAGATGAATTCTAGTATTGAAGACAAGACATCATGGACCCAGTGATGTACTGCACAACCCTTCCTAACCATTCAAGTTTCTCTTAACAGATACTTGTCTCATTTGTAACGAAGATACACAAGACTTCTATCGACTTTCTTACTCTGAATTAGTTGTTATTGAAAAGGTGACAATCTGCTCCAGCCTCTGAGTACTAAAACCAAAATGCACTAATCGAGACTAGAGCCAAGAGATCAATAAAATAAATCTCATTAGGACACATTCTATGACAAACACTTGTTGAACATCATTAAGTTCACAATCTGTTAATAAGAGTCCTACACATTATCCTTGTGATCATGCCAGAACATTCAGAGTGATACTCTTTAGTATTTACAGTGACGAATGGAAATCCTTCCAGACTCAACATCAAATAGTTCTGCGGTAGGTGACTTGTCAGATTCTATATGAATCAAGCTTGTGTCAACTGGATATCAATTTGGTCTAGTAAATGAATTGACAACTTAATTAGAAAGATAGTGTTAGGATCTATGTTTTAGTAAGTTAGTACCGACAGTACAAATAGTTAGTACTGTTAGTTATAGTTAGTACCGATAGTAAAAAATGTAAGTACTGATCGATTAGTTAGTATCGTTAGTTAGAAAATAGTTAGTACCGTTTATGAGATGAACATGAGATATCTTAGGAAAAGATAAGTATGCGTTTTGTAAGCCTGTTCTGTTAGGGTTTATCCTTAGTTTATAAAAGGATCCCCTTGGGCATAGTTAGATACACGTCCTTAAGATATCTCATAGCAATATATCAAAAAAAATATATAGTTAGTAATCTGTAAAGTGTTAAAAGCAGATTAATAGAAGTTGTTATTTAGTTATACATTGTTTTTCTTAGTGCTTGTGTTGAGATCCCGCATCAACATAGTGTATTCATAATCATTGTTTCTATATAGTCAATTGTATTTATACAGTTTGGCTATCATCCGTTATAGGCTGCAAAGATCTATTCATTTAGGGACTCACAAGTGGTATCAAAGCCTGTGAGAAACTCTGAATAAGAAAAACAATCAAATCAAACTCTCATATTCCAAAACTAAAAATGATGCCATCAACATCACAAGAAGAAATTTCACCACCACCACCACCTCCACCATCATCACAAACACCAGCCCAACCAACTCCTCATACAGTATCAACCATTAAGCTGCCTATTCTTAAAAAGGGAGAATATGATATCTGGTCTATGAAGATGGAGCATTATTTAGCCCATACAGATTATCCAATTTGGGAGGTTATACAAAATGGGTATGGTCCTGTTTCAATTACTACAGATACATCAGGACAAATTAAGGTGTTGCCTCCTAGAACTGCTGAAGAGATTGTAGCCAGAGAAAGAGAGAGAAAAGCAAGGACCACCTTGCTTATGGCCCTACCAGAAGATCATCTTGCTAAGTTCCATAAGATGACAGATGCAAAAGAAATGTGGGATGCCATCAAATCTAGATTTGGTGGAAATGACTAATCCAAGAAGATGCAAAAGTATATCTTGAAGCAACAATTTAAAGGATTCTTTGTATCCAACACAGAAGGGCTTCACAAAGGTTATGACAGGTTCCAAAGTCTTCTAAGTCAGCTAGAAATTCATGGAGCAGGTGTATCTAATGAGGATGCTAATCAAAAATTCCTAAGATCTCTACCTTCTGCCTGGTCACAAGTCTCCCTAATAATGAGAACTAAACCAGGGGTGGACACTCTTAGTTTTGATGATTTGTACAATAATCTAAGAGTCTTTGAGAGTGATATAAAAGGCTCTACTGCATCATCATCCTCTAGCCCACAAAATGTAGCTTTTGTCTCTGAGAACACAAACAGTACTAATGAAGTTAGTACCGCTTATTGTGTTCCCAATCTTTCTGGTCAAAACACTAAGTATGAACAAACTTCATCATACTCACTTCTTGCTAATCAATCTAGCTGCCCTCAACTGGATCATGAGGACTTGGAACAGATTGATGAATATGACCTTGAAGAAATGGACTTGAAGTGGCAAGTGGCCATGATCTCAATGAGAATGAAAAAGTTTTACAAGAAGACTGGTAGAAAGCTACAATTTGATGCAAAAGAGGCTGTTGGCTTTGATAAAACCAAAGTGGAATGCTACAATTGCCACAAAACAGGTCACTTTGCTAGAGAGTGTAGATTCAACATGCCTACATACGCCTATCCTGCTGGATACAACATCAAGATTTAGTGTTAAAATATAATTGGGAAGGATATATCTAATGTGTTTGATAATGTAGCGAGCATTAAGAAAACATCCCTATACGCCGTATTTGACCTTATTCATATGGCGTATCCATCAATTTTCAGAGGAACTTAAATGGATGTACTCAAAAATAAGTTTTCAGTGTGCAAAATCATATTCTCTGTACCATATACATAAAAGATGATTTTCTGAAGAGAAGAAGAGCAACCAAAGGTCAAGCATCAATCTCGATTCCAAAGAAAGACACGTGGAATTTATATACTCTTGTAATCACTTAATTTTTGGTATCAATTCGGTAAAACGTTTTGGTTTACATCTGGTTATTTTTGTGATTCAGCTTGTATATTTCAATGGTTATGGGCTAATACCCTCGGGTATTAGCCATCTTAATGAAGATTTAATGTTTGGTTTGTTTAAACTGGATTTCTTAAGTTGAAAGTTTAATTATGTTTATCACCTAATACTTGTCTACGTGTTTGAATATGCGACCTATCATTCAACTAGGTCTAGTTATGCCTAACAAGTGAACTAGATACTTGGATAGCTCTCCATATTGTGTTTTATATTACTGGACTAATAGGATCACAAATAATGTTCTATCTTTGTCTTTAAATTATAAGCTTAGTTGGATCGGCAGGTGACCCGTATGTTTCAACAAATATGTTCTTAATTAATTGATAAAGACTTGAACAGTGAACTACCAGTATATAAAATACCATCAAACAGTAAGTGGGTAAAGTCCCGATAGGCTAGGGTTTAACAAGATCACCATTGCTTTAATCCCTAGATAGATTATAATTAAACTAAAAGGATGCTTTATGCGGATACGTTAATTGTGACAGGATTCAACGTGTCTAGGTCTTAGGATGATGTCCCGCCTAAGTCTTAAGAATGATATGCCGCTTCGAGATAAGTAATCATTGCACTAAACAAACAAACCAACATTTAATCAGATTTAATATGGCTAATATAGTTTTCTATCATTTGGCTTGTACCGCTCTTTTATCTTCTGATTGTTTTCTTGCATGTTTATTGTGTTTAGAATTGATTATTGTCACCATAAAACATGTGCCAGTCTCTCAGGCTGAAAACCCCCTATTATCATTAGAACTAGGTTTAGCATAGGTTTAACAAGTAATGAGAATTAACTAATTACTTAATTAAAATATTGACAGAATATAAGGTTAACGACCTTGCTCTTAGTGTTCGACACCCTACTTACCATGAAACTTCACCCGATCGGGTACACTGCACGTTAAAGTGTTATTTTAGGATAAGTCGGCTAAATATAAATTTAAAACTTGGTAATCAATAAATTGACCCTACACGACAGCACATCAAGTTTTTGGCGCGCTACCGAGGATTGAAAATTTAACCTTTAATTTTATTAGTATTTCTAACCATTAGCTTAGAATAATTTAATTAGCATATTTAATTTTGTTTGTATTTAATTGCATTAAGTGTTTAATTGTGTGTTTAAATTCTTGCATTATTTAATTATTTTCTAAGTACTCTGTTATGGTAGATCAACTGAGACGCCATATCCACCAATTTTATACGACGTATCAAACCTTCTACTCAGACAGAGTATTGATCTCTATAGTCTAAACAAGGTATCTATTCTTCCAAACAATATGGTGTATTTTGTAAAATCAATACGACGTACTGACCTTCAGCAGACCTATACGACGTATTCAAATCAATTGAATACGACGTTTCGATCATCTGATACAGTAGCAAATCTAAATTTGATTTACGTGTTCAATTTTATGTTTTTTTTTCGAAGAGCCTGTCCTACTGATTTATTATCCTCTGTTTTAGGTGATGCATGACAAGGAGTTCCACTATGGAACAAATTACACCTTTTGAAAACCCAGAAAGAGTATTTTGCTTAAAAAGGAGGCTTTTCGAGACACCTGGTCTTGTGGAGTCGAGTTCACTAGAGATTGATTTACTTTCTAACATCGAAGAAAATTCAGAAGAAGAAGAAACTACAGAAATTATGACGGAAACAATGGAGCAATACATGAGCAAGACCCGTGGGAATTATGGGTCAGGAGTTGCTAGGCCCAGATTAATGACAAAACTCACTTCGAATTAAAAGGGCAATTTCTTAGGGAACTTCGCGAAAATACTTTCAGCGGTTTAGAACATGAAGACGCAAACGAACACATTAAAAAAGTCCTTGAGACCGTTGACTTATTTCATACCCCCGAGGTGACTCAAGATCAAATAATGCTTCGAGCTTTCCCTATGTCTTTAATTAAAGCCGCAAGTCATTGACTCAGGAACGAACCATCAGGTTCGATTACAAACTGGGAAACCCTAAAAACGAAGTTTCTAAACAAGTACTACCTACCTGCTCGTATTGCAAAGAAAATGGAGGAAATTAATAACTTTCAGCAAGAACCGGACGAAAGCCTTTTCCGAGCTTAGGAAAGATTTAAGGAACTCTTGATGAAATGTCCCCAGCACTATTTGACTGATATGCAGGAAGTAATCTTGTTTTATAATGGGCTCGATGTTGCCACTAGACAGATCCTTGACTCTAAAGGTGCCATCCCCACTAAAACTGATGCTGATGCAAAAGTAGCCATCCAAGAAATGGCCAAATACTCTCAGAAATGGCATAACAAAACATCCTCAAAAGCCTGAAGTACTAAAACTTCTGACGGACTAGCTGCTATACAAGCCCAACTCAACAACCTCAGGAGAGAAATTAAGAAAGTCAACGAGAAAGTATACGCTGCTCAGGTCGGATGCAAACTATGCAAAGGACCACACTACACAAAGGACTGTCCACTCAAGGAAGAAGGGAAAACTCTTAAAGAAGCTTACTACACACAGTTTGGAGCACCCTATCAACCTGGAGGACAATATAGAGCAGCAGGGCCAGGATTCTACCAACGCAACAACATAAATTCTTCGTACCCTGATCGAAGACAAACTTTGGAGGAATCACTGACCAAATTCATGGCTGAGTCAGCAAAGAGACACGAAGAGAACTCGAACATAATCAAGGAGATTCGAGCTTCTACCGATGCAGCTATAAGAAATCAAGGAGCATCGATTAAGACCTTGTAAATTCAAATTGGTCAAATGAGCAAAGTCTTACAAGAAAGAGGAATTAGAGGTCTGCCCGACTCAATAGAACCAAACCCAAGGGATCATCTAAAATCAATCTCAACTGCTAAAGCTAATTCATCTGCAATACGCCATGTCAGATCAGGACCATACATCGTATTGGACACACAGTACAGTAGCTTATCTTCTGAAACAATTATGTTTCCTAGTCGACTGCATGGTTACTGCTGTGATAATTGGAAGGAGGCAAGTGAAGTTAAGATTCTGGAAATCTATGAACACACCTTGCCTCAAAAAGAAAAAGACAGAGGGAGCTTTACTATACCTTGTTTTATTTATATCGTTTGTTTTGATAAATCCCTTGTTGACCTAAGAGCAAGTGTTAGTGTTATGCCATTCTTTACCTACTCCAACCTTGGTCTAGCTGATTTAGCTCACACTAGGTTAACTATTGAACTGGCTGATAGAACAATTAAACATCCAAGAGGTATTGCTGAAAAGGTGCTAGTTAGGATTGGTAAATTTATTTTTCCCAGAGACTTTGTTATCTTGGACATACCCGAGGATGACGATGTCCCTTTGATCCTTGGATGACCATTCTTATCTACCGCTCATGCCAAGATATAGGTTTTCAAAAGAAAATTACTTTAAGGGTTGGGGAAGAGAAACTTGTTTTCAAAAGTATTAAACCAAGTACCAGCATAAATAGAAGGGTCTATCTTGATAAAGAAGAACAGATCTTGGTTCTAAAACCGAGTTTGTATGAGAGGCTATTAATGAATCATTCAACCTACCCTATGGTAATTATATTGAATTAAATGATTTTGATATGCCTCTAAAACCTAGAACGAATCAAGATGATTTTGAGCCAACCCTTGATTTTGTCGATGAGCATACTAATAAAAGTTGTTACAAAATGAAATTTTCTTGTATGATTAGGTATAAACATGTTAATGTTAATTTCCTCATTTCCTTGTCCATTAATATCATGACTAAACTTTTTTATAATTCTATAATTAAGGACAAGGGTGATCATGAAGGGAAGAGTTAGCAATGACATTCATTGAATACCTATTCTCGTTGGGATTTTTTTCATATTATTTCAGGCCTTCTAATCATTGACGATATCGGATATAACAAGTGGTGTGTGCTCGGCACTGCCAATTTAGCAAAAAAGTTTGTGTCATGTCAAAAATACTATGGAGAGATTCGCTCACGGGGACAAGTGCGAGTGAATGGATGATGAATGGAAAGAGGAAGGAAAAAGTCTAACTTAAAGACTAGCAAAAAGAAAAGTGCTTACGGGAGAACAACCCGGTTGTTTTTAATTGTTTTTAAACTGTAATTTTAATTGTTTTATTGAGTCTATCTTCCCAGACACTCAATACGGAATATCAAACCTCTATGTATACGTCGTATCGAACCTGTCTGGACGTTATCAGTCTTTAATTTTTGAATTTAATTTCTGCAAAACTTTAAAACAATTGTTTTTACAGGATGTAATACGGCTTATTCTTGGGCTCGGGATATGGCGTATTGACTTCCTGTACTGTATTTTTATATGTTTTCCTGCATTGTAACCATTGTATAACTGAGATAGGAATTGTACCTTTTGTCTTCTAAACTTTTATGCATGACCTTGCTATAAAGAAATTGACGATATGGTATATTCTGAAAAATACGTGTGTTGGAATCGTATGAGCATTCTGACGCCTCGTCAACACACTTTTGCTTAAGAACTCAAATTGGAGAATCTTCCTGAGCAACATATCAGGGGAGTTCCTCGTTCTAATTCTATTTCTCATTTTCTTTAATTGTTTTATCTATACAACAAGGATGTTGTATAATTTAAGTAGGTGGATGGAGAATTAGAACGCCTACTTGTCCTTTCTTTTGCAAATAATATGCTATATGCTTCAATTATGCCAAATTTAAAAAAATAGCCTAAATTTGTAAAAAATTACTAGTTACATGACTCGGCACTATAACCCTTAGTACTCAAATTGTGGAATTAAGCCTATTCCATGTCCTAACGTTTTATTAAAAAGTCCACAAAAATTATAAGTGTGACTGATACGCTAGATAATATATACTAATATATAATACCACAAGAGCAATTAAGAAAATTCCCTAAGGAAAATTCACTCTTAAAATATATATAATTAATATAAAATATACGTATCTTTTCCGGAAAGTATGATTTCCCGGGTCGTTTTCTCAACGATTTGAGAAATTGAAACCTCGCTTGATATTGGATACTGATTTGAATGGGTTCGAATATTGATTGGGTTTTCTATAACTACTAATTAAAAACAAGCAATTAAAAACAATTAAAGCACTATATAACTATTAATGGGAAACAAATAAAACGCGACCAATAAGCAAGTAAACTAAATTTAACTCCTAAGAATGTAAACTAAATTTCTAAACCTAAGATAGGACAAAAGAAAATTTTAGGAAAAAGAAAAACATTTTTTTGATTATTTTTGAATTTATTATGAATTTAAATCAATTTTAATCTAATTAACTCTACAAAAATAGGCAAATTAGTACTATAAATTTAGAAAATGATTTTTTAAACTTAGAAAGTCTAATAATAAACATAAAAATTCATAAACTATTTTTAACTATTTTTAAAATTAAAATCTTATTTTTAAATTTAAATTTAAAAGCTCAAAAATGAAAATTAAAATCTAAAAGTGGTGAAAATGATTTTACTGAATGTAAACCTAAAGCTATTTTTTATAAAACTAAAAACTATTTTTTTGTATTTTTCTGAAAATTATTTCTATTTTTAATTGATTTTTCAATTTTTAAACCTACGGAAAATCCTAGAAAATAATCTAATAAAGGGAAAATTCTCAAAAAATCAGGAAAAATATTACTAGCAACAAGGAATACGAGAAAAATAAAACTAATCAAACAGCTAGTCCAATAAGCTCCACAATAAGCTGTATAAGCTTCGGCTTATTAAATGTAAAGAAAATGAAAAAAGGTACTAGTATTAAATTTGCGGAAAGGTTACTGGATGAGCTAATGTAGCATGATGGTTAACACATATGGTTATTGAGAGGGAGGTCGTGGGGTCGAGGTAGGCAAACCCCAACTTTTTGCACTTTTTTTATTTTCTCACTTTTAACAAAAACTAAATATCTAAACTTATTAAAAACGTGATTTTAAACAACTTTAAAACTAAGCTTTTTGTCTGAAAGTGACAAATAAGCCCTAAAACAGCTTATGAATAAGCTGTTACAGGAACTAAGGGTTTTAGCTTAAAAACTTAGATGACACTTAATAGCTTGCAAAAGCTTTAATATAAGCTCATTTTCTGAATTAAAAGAAGTTCTAGAAAGCTAATGATGTGCTTTAACTAAAAATGATAAGCTACTTAATATAGAAATACTAAAAGCTAACTAAATTTGATGATAAAAGTAGCTAACTCAGACTATGACTCAAAGAGCTAGAAATTTAAACAAGCTAAAAGACTTAATAAGCTGAGACATAAGCTACCCTTTTGAAAACTTAATTAATGATGCTTAAACTATAGACTTCAAATTCATAAAAAACTTTTTAAAAAGCTAGTACATTCAAAAAATTTAATTCTTAAGCTATTATACATGTTTTTGGCTTTTTGGCTAATCAATGACTTTTTAAAGCTAAATGCACCTAGGTAAATAAGATAATAAATGAAAACTAAGACTTGATTTTACTTAAGCTATATCTAATCTATATTTAACTTGAATTTAAGAGCCTAAATCTTAAAATTACTAGCTTAAATGAGACTAGAAGCTCAGCAGTACTAACTACTTGTTAGTACTGCTGATGCAATTGGCAAAAGCCAAACCAAATGTGCAAGTGTCCTTAATGGACTAATCTGCACTACAAACTCTTATTGAGTGACTTTAAATTCAAAGCAAGCAAGAACCAAGCCTTAGATGGCTTGGTTCAAATTTTCACAAGTGAAAATAAGGAGAAAAGGTCCCCTGGTGCTGAGACAACTAATTAGGCCATAAAATGAATTAAAACTTAAACTCTTGCTGCAAATCTACTTAAAACTTAATCAAAAATGAACATCTAACTATCCAAAGTGAAAGCACTAAGTTTCTTTGACTTTTGATGGTCAAATAACACTAACCCAAACACCCCCTTAAGTTGTGACAGAATTGATTAAGCTTATGCTTTGACAATTCACAACACAAAACTTTAAAACCAGATTACTAGAAGCCTATTACAATCTTATTAAACATAAATCAACAACTAAGTTAACTAAAATTTAAGAATTAAAGCTATGCTACTATATTTTTGATTTTTATGAAATTTATGACAGAATTAAAAGTACTATAATCTACTACTGTAAAGCTAAAGACAGATTGAGATTTATGACTAATAAGAACAAACAAAGACCAATAAGCACAATTAAGCAATTATATTAAGCAAATGATCAAATCTAAACTAATAAGCAATTATAAAGCAATTAAACTAGAATTTAAAGACAAGGAAAGTAAAATAAGGACTTACAAGTAGCTTCAGCCAAACAGAAGCTTAAAGGCTCAATTGAGCTTATCATCTAGCTCTAGCTTATCCATTTGGATAAGCCAGTGTTTGTCCATGAGAGCTCTTCCAAAGCTAGCTCTCCTTACATAGCTTATTTATCCCCAAGCAAAGGTAAATAAGTACTTAAGCTAGTTTTAGATAGTAAGTATGATTAAGACCAAGTTAAGCTCAAATCATGAGCTTAGAGACTCATGAGAGCTGTTGAGCTTATAGGATCTTATGAGCATTTAACTTAAAATTTAGGACAAATGAAAAAGAGAGAGAGCTTATGAATGTTGTAACACCCCCAAAATGGGTCGCAGCGGAATAAGGATCCGGGGCATGTTACTTCAAGATCAACAGCACAAGATATATATAAGAACGACACAAAAGTCGTTTAAACTGATACATTGGATTTAAATAAAAGACATATTACAAAAGCTTATAGCTTTACTTGTTCCTTATTTAATATTTACAAAAGACGACATAGATTTCCCCAAAACATGATGCACCTAAGTCTTTAACAGTGCAATCCAAAACATAATCCAATGCATCCTTGGCATCTCGTGCCTAATGACCTCCTGAAAACATTGCTTAAAACGTCAACAAAATTGTTGGTGAATTCATAGGTTTATGTATTTAAATTATGCAGGACCGCAAGATTTTTCCCGTGATGTTACAACAGATGCCAACAATCACAAAACCAGATTACTGTTGCACTAAGCTCATGACACCGAAGCTCAACCTATATTTTGCTATTTTAGCAGTTATTTGCCCGTACAGATGTTGTAACCCGCAACATCCAAGTCCGACATGGTCAACGTTCGTTCCCAGTGATAGCTAATCACCCAAACGGGGAGGTTAATCCCAATAGATCTATTTATATCATTCGCGCTCACATAATGTAATTCACAACTACATCTATGCAATTAACAGTTCATGAATAATGGGCTCAGGAGGGTTATCGCAACTTAGGCAAACACATAATCAATATATTACTTTCAACACTTGCGTCCAATTTATAAAACAAGCATGTTTCCACCCCAAATAATATCAAATCAGTAAAACTGTAAAAGTGGGGCTATGAACTCACCTTGAGTACAGATAGCTCAAATAATCACAGATAAAACGTCACGCAAGACGATAAATGCAACCTATTTAAATTAAGGTCGTATAAGTACCGAATTCACCACCATGATCACACTTGAAACGACTTAATTCCCACTTAAATTGAGTATGAACATAGTTACGAAACAACAAAAATTTAGAGAGAACATCATACTTATTAATTAATGGATAAACCCAAACAAAATACGAATAATGATAAAAAAACATAATATTAAAAACCAGATAGGCTCGGAATGGGTAAAGTCCTCACATCCGAGTGGAATAATGTCAAAACTAAGTAATCACAGTTCAGAACTAACAAATGGAATCATCACTGTTTGCCAAGCCTGACCATCATGACCAAAAGAACGGAGGTTTTCTTCGTTATCCACACGATAATTAAATTATAGAAATTAAGACATCGTCACACTTCACCACTAGAGGTCATAAGACGTTGAAGCCACGTAGTGACTCACAGAAATGCATGAGGGGATGGGATATGGAAGATGTGCCCGGTAAGATCCACCGTGCCTATCACATCGGAGAAGCGCCCAGAGCGAGTATCAGGGAAATCATTAACAGAAAAACTAAACGTATCAAATTCAACAGTGCAAATATTATCACGAACAAACTGACGCACAAAAATTAGATTTTTTACAATATGGGGGTGATAAGAACATTATTAAGATGAAGGGATCTACGACTAGTTGGCAAAATACTATGTCTAGAATTGGTGACGGGTATATTAATGACCGTCACTAACCAAGACAGATAGTTAAATGCAAGTATTAAAAATGTAGAACCGTAAAGGAGGGGTGAATATGGTCTTCTTGACTTCTTTGAAGTTTATAAAACTTCAAGTCATGAAAGAGTCCAAAATATTGGTGTTACTAATCTACGTTTGCCAACTAGAACAAACGTAGATAAGAGACAGCATAGAGAAGATATACACCACGATATATACTGGTACGGGAAGGGGGTTTTAGTCCTTCCTTACGTCCAGTTGCGAATCCACGACACCAATACTATTCCTAGTATAATCCTTATGGTGGACTACAAACCGTATTACAATTTAACTCCACCGACTTTTAACAAAGCTTGACGCTCGCACAGAAGAGTTACTACCTACGGTATTCCGCCCTCAAAATCCACCCCTAAAAACCCATGATTCGACTTAACCTATAACTCTAGAAGCCTTCCCCTTAGAAGCTTATCAAACCCCTACTAGATCCCCAATGATCTAGGCTTGATCCCACGGATACAAGGCTTCCCTTATAACTCGATTGGATAAATAAAATATAGTTGAACCAAGTCTTAACCTAGCCTAGAGACTCGATTCTAATAGAAAGGGCATAAGAAAGAAGACCCTCAACAAAACACACAAGTATGGATTACGTACTTGTGTGGCTCTCTTGCGGAGATGTGTTCACATCAATAGATGATAGATGAGAGGATTAAGAACACTTGATGTTTAGACTTAAAGGATTAGAGAAGAGAAAAGAGAGGAAATAATGTCTGCAAGAGATGAGGAATACAAAGGACAAGGGTGGGTATTTATATGCCAAGGAACACAAATTGTTAAAAAACAATTCGTGTCTGGCGCGCTGCCCACGCTCCAGCGTGTAGCCAGCGCGCCAGATTCCCAAAGATGTTTTCTTCGAGACTTGGCATTTTAAACACCCGCACTTGTTAAACTCCCCAATTGTACTTCATGCTATGACCTTTCAATCATTCTTATGCTCAAGGTCAACCAACTCAAATAGCCATTTTATAAAAACATTTATGAAGCATTAAAAGGATTTTGCTTATCCGATAATGAAAAGTGAGAAAAGAATTATCGAAAAGGGGTATTTTAGGTATTCCTTAAAGTCTAACTAGCTTAGTTGAGATCCAACTAAAGATTTGAAATTTCTAGTTAGGGTATAAGAGAATATTCTTGAAATATTCTTTGCTTGGAGAGAAATAGGGGAAAGATTTGAAATTTGAATTTCAAATTCATTTACACATATGTTGGATAAGGATGGATGAGTTGTGTGTGAGTTGTCATGATGTGATGGAAAGGAGCTCTTGATCTTGTTTGAAATGGAGGGTGGGGATGTGAAGAGGATACTTGGTTAAGTGGCAAGATCAAGGATAGAAAGAAGTTTGAATATAGTTTTTGTAAGTGAGAATGAATGTTTTGTGGATAAGAGTTTTGTTTGTTTAAGTATGAGAATATAAATCCAATGGTTGAGAAGAAAATGAGGAAGTTTGGATTGATAAGGTGGCTTGATCAAGGGAAGAGGTAAAAGTGTGTTTGTTATATTTGTTGTTTGTTGTGTATGTTATGTTAGTTTAAAAAGCAATCAAAGGGTGGAGATTAAAGCAAAAATTTCCTCGTGAAAAAGTGATATATTATATAACAGAGAGATATTACATTGGTGAAAATTTTGGGTTGTTATATTGTGTATGTGTGAAATCTGAATGTTGTAAAGAAGAATATGAATAGTGAATATGTGGTAGAGAATATTTTAAAAAGATGTGAAGGATATATTGTTTGGAATGTAGAGAACATAAGGTACAACAAGTACAAGGATAGTACATTGTGTAAGAGAATATGGGCATATTGAGGGATTATTTGGTGAAGGCTTATATGAGTGAGGGCTTGAAGATGAAGATGAAGAAGATGAAGATAAAGATAAATCAAATGATTGATTTGGGTTAATAGTCACATTGTTAATAAGATAGAAAAGAGTGGGCATATGTGATTATGAGATTGTTTAGGAAGAAGATGTTTAAGGTGTGTGAAGGAGGATGAAATCACTTGTTAGGGAAGAGAGGTAAACAAGTGATTAAGAAGAGTGGGTTGTAGGATTGTGTAGAAGAAGTGTGAACTTATACATGTGAGGAATACATGTGAGTTTGTAAAAAACATTTATGGGTAAGGAAGTAAGAAAAGTCAAAGTGTAATTAACTTCCAAATACCACAAACTCAATTAGCCATTTAGACTTTAATCCATGATAATCAACAATGGATTTGATCACTAATCATCTTGATGAAAACAAGCTAAGTGCTTTGTATCTCAAGTAAAGCATATCCCATAACGAGAAAGGATGCGTTTAAGCAAAGTGACCTTTAACTTAGTTTGAACAATAAGGGAGTAAAACTCGTTACGTGATTAGGAACAACGTAAATCCGGATTAAGGTCAAATGAATACTTTTGCTTGTTGGTATGTTGAAAACATGATCATACTAGGTTTAGAAAGAAGTTTTGGCCTTGGCTAGAGGCGTTTGATAAAAGGTTTGAGTTGGCATTTTATAGAAAAACAAGAGGATTCGTTTTTGCTCCTCTCTAAGTCTCAACCTCATTTGGAGTGTTCCCAAATGCTCAAATAGCATGTACATACCTATATTGAAGTTTTTACATGTGTCGAGTAAGAGAAAAGCCGACATTGCAAAATTCGTAAAAATGGAGTTCGCGAGTGGCGCGCTGGCCACGCGCTGACACGTGCACAGCGCACCAGATTCCCAAATCTGTTTTTGTGGATTTTGGCTATCGTTTTTTGTTTTACGTTTGCAAACATTTATTTGTCATAGTTAAAACATAAATAAAATCCTAGTCGATGTTACACCAACAAGCAAACATCTTAAACCCTAGAGGAAACACAATCAATTCATAACATCTTTCAACAGTATGTCCAATTTTACGACAATTTTTGCAATTATGGATAGGATTAGGACCCCTGTTTCCATTATTACCATTTGAAACTGAGCCTCTGGTGTTATTATTAGAATTAAAGTTTCTTCTATTGTTATTAAATGTCTTAGCGGCAAAAGAAGTAGCATTCATTTTAGTTTTAGACACGCCAGAAGACCCATGAACCCCTCTATGGGATTCCTCTCTAAACACATTATTATAACACTCATCAAGGCCCATTAGAAACTGCATCAACTTCATAAGTTGCTAATGCAAAGTTAATTCTTTACTAGCATCACAATTACATTTAACCTCACAAGTACATTTAGGTAATTTAGTCAAAGCATCAAATTCTCTTCACATAGAGTTAAGCCTATGATAGTAATCAGCAACAGAGCTACCACCTTGTTTAACAATATTAATCTTTTGCAATAAGTTATACATAAAGACCCATCAACCTTATCATAAGTTTCTTGTAATTCTTTCCAAACAAAAGCACAATTATCAAAGTAGACCAAACCTATATAAACATCATGAGAGACAGAGTTCATAATCCATGTCAAAACCATATCATTACATCTATCCCATTGAGCAGACAAAACATCACTAGTAGCATATGCAGTTTTTAAACATGTACCATCAACAAAATCATATTTATTCCTAGCTTGTAAAGCTAATTTCATAGCACCACTCCAGACTCTATAATTTTAATTACCATGAAGCTTAAAATGAATTAAAACATAATTATTATTATCACTATTCTGAACATGTAAAGGATTATCAGCATCCAAATTATTAATCAATACATTAGAACCGAAAGGCTCACCAACAACCATTATAACAGATACAAAGAATTAAACATATAAACAGATATGCAGCAAGAAACACACAAAGGACAACAGATAACCAAGAACAAAGAAGACATAGAGAACAAGACAACAGATAACCAAGAACAAACAAGACACTACATATAAGAAGAAACAAATCACAATTAATAGAAAAGGGAAGAAAGAAGTTTCCAAGTTTTCTTGCCACTCAAGGTGGTAGGTCAAGGGGTGATTTAAACACAATAATAAGACCCCCTTCTTTCTTCTTGATTCACTTAGTCAAGAAGAAAGAAAGACAAACAATTAAAGATAGTAAAAAACAAAAAAGAAAGAGAAGTGTTGCAGAGCTATCACGGCAAACAAGCAGCGAAAGACCAACATCACCCCTCTTTTTAATTCACTTAGTCAAGAAGAAGGAGAACAACCCAGAATCAACGAACAACCACCAAGAATTGAAAATCCCCACATAGGAAAAATTAGGGTTTTCAAGAAAATCCTAATTTATCAATTCGAGCAATTAACCAACTCTAAATTCCAATTAACCTCTCAAATAACATGATCCACCACCAGAAACCAAGATCAACCTCTCAAATCAAGAACCCCAAAATCAATGAAACCTTAACTTTACCAATCGATCAAGAACAAATCAATCAAGGTGATTGTGTTGGCTCTGATACCATGTAAACACTATCAGAAAACTCAAATCAACAACAGATATACAATCAACCAACCATCTCTTGTGCTTTATTACTAAAGACAATAAGATTAGTCCCTAACTGGGTACTCACCAAACAATACAAAGAAACAGGTTAAGCTATCTATTCTAAGAAGACACAGCTTATACCTCATATACAAATACACTCAGACACTCAGATGATTACTAAATCAAATAAAGAAATTGATTTAGTATCAACTACAAGAATTTGATATCCATGTGATATCAAGAATACAATAGAAAACTATAAACCATTTTAAGAGAAACAAAGAGAAGAATAATCAGACTAATGAAACCCTAGGTGAATGAGGGGCTTATATAGACATGAAACTTTCATCTTCAGTCCTTCAACTCTTAGCAATACTTCAAATCCAGCTAAAATTGCATTCCATCTATTCTAACTATGAAGAATGACAAACAGACCCCTATGACTTTTATTTGACCTAAACTTGATTAACACCTTATGAATTCAACAGTTATGGCGGGTGAAAGAGCATCATAGCCAACATCAACCACGCGACATTATCATTATCATTAATTAAGTGTGGTTTTTAATTTTGACATTGGTTTGGTGGTTTGCACCAACTAACGGTTGCATTTTTTTATGTGTTTTAGTGGATATATTGTAAGGTGTGTTTGTATTAAATGAGATATTTTATGTGTGATTTGGTGATGACCATTACACCGATTTGGTGGTGAATATAACGTGTATGCTTAATGGTGATATGACGCAGATATGAAAATGATTGATTTGGTGATCGCCACTCTTAAAATAAGCTTTTTCAGCAGGCATATTGCTCATGAACATTTATACATCAATTTTGGCAATATCAATTTGTAGTTTCAACAAAAGATTATCATTAGTTTTTTTTTTCAAGCTGTATGATTTTTCTTTTTATTCTATAATTTTTTTATAACACAAAACTTTAAAACACCTTACTAGCCTTACCTAATAACATTTCAATAACACATCATTAAAAAAACCCACTTTACACATAAAAAAATAATAAATTAAAAGAATATCACACAAACATGTTGTGCTTATATAACGCGCCTATAATGCACCATACCGTGCAGTTATAGTGGCGTTATAGGCACCGACATATGCCTATAAGAAGTTGCACCAACACTATGGGTGCGCTTGGTTTAAAGGTTTGAAATAAGATAATGTTTGGCTAATGAGTTCAATAGTTAATACTAAAAGGGAGGTAATTTGCACACTTCACCAATTGATTTGCATATTCAAAATGTTTGTGTCTTGCCATTTATACCCTTACATCACTTAGTGGAATTTGCAAATTAAGACACAAATGTTAAGAGTATAAATGTCATGACACATTATTTTGAGTGTACAAATAAATTACTGAAGTATGCAAATCACTTCCCATACTAAAAGGTGGGCATCAAAATCACAAACATAAATATCTTTTAAACCCACTTGGTGGGCTTCAAATCCTATTCCCATTTCTATTACCATGGCGATTCTCTTTAACAACCAAACACTCCTAAAGGAGGCTTTACACTTTGAATTATAAAAGTTGTATATAACTATATATATAAGCAGTCTCGCAAATAAAAAATCAAATCCTTAAATTTTAGGCTAAAATGAGATTTTGTTACACTTTACCGTTTTGTTGTTGAGATAACATGATGTTGCTATCACTTCAAGAGATGTGTATATAGTTT
>BQNB010006303.1:8238-98104 GCA_026074375.1 Tanacetum coccineum
TGGTTTTTACACTTCTATATATATTTTATATTTTATTATATATTATATATATTTACGGTGTGAATCCGGCACGATCACCCCCCAGTTCTGGCTGGATCATAGGACAGATACCAAACCTTAACCACCTTATACCTCCATAAAATTAAGTACATGGTCGGTCTATTGGTATTGCCACAGTTGCCATTAAAACCTTTTGAAAAACTCAATCAAGGTACCTGTGATATACATATCAAAACATTTGTACCTCGATAGTTTGTACTTTTCAGAAATGCTCCCCTTTAACACATGCATCGATAACCGAAATTGTTTAGCATGGTGAGGGAGGAGTCCGCACTTGAGTCTTTACTGATCACTTTACATTTTAGTCTAATTTTCTCCCCCTCAAAAATAGTATACCATATGATGTTTTTGATATCAATAGAGTAAAATGGCTATTTGAGATTTGAAAAACATTAGGGATAAAAATGTTAATAGCATGGTTTCCTTGGAATATTTTCCTTAGCTCCCCCTCAATTATTGAGGGCCTGATGAGTACACAATTTTGAAAGATTTTGAATTTATTGAAAAATTCTTGAAAAATTGTACTCAAGCACTATATATTTATGAAGTTGCACTACATGTATGAAAGATGATTTATGAGACGTGACCTGAACCTTACAAAAACGAGAGCGATCAACATCGTCACTCTGTCCGAAGCAGCAATCTATGGTCAGTCTCGTCATTCTCCTCTTAGAAGCTTTCTTAGCTTCCCCTCGAACCCGCAATCCTTTCTTGAGTAGATTCGAAGCGTTCTCTAGGATAGTGATGATATAAATTCTAACACCAAAGTCAACTAAGTCCCTAATGTAAACAATTAAACCTTCTAAATAGCCGAAATGATAACACCTAAGTCAACTAAGTCTCGGATGTACACATTTCTTTCTGTAAGATACTGACTATCTAAAGGAATCATCATACTTATGTGAACCTCTTTAATCAAATTTTACTACTTCTTCAAGAATAAGCTTAGAGATTAACCGGTCAGGAAAACATTAATTGAATCAAAAACATATATTCAACTTCAAGGCTTTTAAAACTATGTAATTATATCCAAACAATTCTACGCCTTTTAAAGCTAAGAGGAGTTGGCAATATTGGTAGTATGTAGTTTTAAGCCTAAGTCACTAACCATAAAATTATATTTAGGCCCTTAAAGTTATAAACTTATGACAATTTAAGCCCTTGGAGTTAAAATAAATTAGCTCCCCCTCAAATTATTATTCGTTAAGTTAAAACTTTTTACGTATAATTTTCGTGACTTGTTGAAGAAAATTCAAAAACACTTTCTCTCCCTCGAACAAAGACCCGTATTCTATTTAAAGATCTATTGTATTTGTTCGAGTGGTCAAAATTTCTAGAAAATCTTTTTGTGATGTCGAAAACTGATTCTGATTTTAAGACAATGTTTTACCAATTATGAAAGAAGATTTCTCTTCTTTTGAAGAATAAATGCACTGACACGTACACGTATTCTGTGAGACAGCTCGGGTTGTGTAGCAAAGTATACACAAGCCTTTGCATGAACATGAAGTAGTTCATACTTGAGAAAACTGTATTTTCCATTGAGAGATCAAGTTATACTTTTGACGATATACTTGCCTTTAAGATGATGACCGGGTTGCAGTATGAAATAACTGCAAGCCAATGACATGTTTTGAAAACTTTTGAAACTTTTGTTCGAACTTTATTTACAGCTCCGTGTCATTATTAAATGGCATTTTTAAAGTCGTAAATATTATCGATTACAAAAGACATGTCATGAAAAATATTTTTTTGTATTTTCTGATTTTATATTTTTGTATTTGGTTTTATAGATTTTATATTTTTGTAATTTCTTTTTCAGAAGTATTTATAAATCAAAATAAAATGAAAAACAAAAATATATACAAGTCGAAGTTTCCATCAGCAGTGACAGTTGATGCTAGAGTTGAAGTAGATGTAGTTGAATCTAGTTGTTGTTGACGTTTATTAGATGCATTAGCAACGGTAACAGCGGAAGACTTCGAAACAACTTGATTTTCCCTATTGACTTTCCAATTCTGTCATTGACGTTGTGACTATCATATCTGTTGAAGGAACTTCTTTGACATTGAGGAGCGAGGCTTGAACTGTTGTGTTCAAATATCATTTGTTCTTGTTCATCAGATTTGAATTCCTTGAACCCATGGTTTCTGAGATATCAGTCTTTTCAGCAACCAAACTCTGATTCTTTCCTTTTTAGGATTGAAAGATGTACCTACACTTAAGTTAAGACTACATGCACTGACATTAAGAGTTAGTTCACATTCGTATGAGTTAGTGATATCTTCATTTGAACCAGTTAGGGGTTCACTGTCAACCTTGGTTGTGCTAGAGGTGAATATCATTCCAGTTGAAACCCACCTAGGACGAACACTACCGAAAATTCTACCCGTGGGTTTCCACCTAACACAAAATCTAGGAGTGTTTGTTTTCTCATGCCTAGCGGAAGACTTATTGGGAGAAAGCCTATATCCTTTAGAGATTTATCTTTCAGGTTTGTTAACATTACTTATCTTTTCTACGGGTTTGATACTATTTCGAGTCTTAGGGGATTGAACCTTAGCACGAGAATTCACCTTTTTAGGAATTTTGTTATACAATCATCATGATTTGCATTAAAGATACATTTCTGACAAGTCAAGCAAACAAAGTGTTTGGAGTCCGAAAAGGAACTAGAATTCCTAGAGTGATCTACTAGTGGCACACTATTTGACGTTACACCACTACTCTTAGATACAGGCAAAATCCTAGATGTTTGATTGTTGCTCCTAGGTTTTTGTTTGCTACCATTAGTAGTGTTTTGTAGACTAGTAGTATGCATCACACTAGGTTTTGAATTCCTATTTTTTTTCTTGTGTCTTTTTCCTAGCTTCCTCTAGATAGTGATTATGAGCCATATCATTTGAACCATACGATTCTTCTTGACTATTCCTAGATGAGCCAGGTGCAATCACGTGATGAGGTTTTGCAACCACATATTCATAAACTTTAGGCAAACAATAAGGAGTGACTAGTTTTGACAAAACGTTATTCACATCAACTTGGGAGGCAAACCATGGTTTTAAAAAGTTAGGTCGTTCAGAATTAAACGCATTCGGTTGTCTAACAACTAATTGGTTTCTGGGTGGTTGTAAAACCGGTTTCCCCAAGATTGATGGTTTTGCAACTTAGTATCCACGCTATTTCATTTTAACTTTCTTAATTCGTTTTTCAATGCTACATTCGCAAAAACCTTTTCCTGAATCTGAGCTTTTAAATCTGCATTTTCAACAGTCTTACTATTTATTTGAGCAATCAGTGAGTCATTATGATCTTTCGTCTGAATTCGTGTCTTGATAGAATCATAAAGATCTTTGTAATCCTTTTTATTAAATGCTCATTTTCCATAAGCAACGGCGAGTTATCTCTGGAAGTACTTTAGCCACACTAGATTCTAATTTCGATATTAGAATTGTTTCAAGTACCTCTATTTCCCTTTTAATCTTGGCTTTATTACTTGTTTCATTCAAAATTTGATCATGTTGCCCGAATTTTAAAGCTTGATTTAGATATTTAAGTTCCAGATTAACACAATGTGCTTCCATTCTTGAAAAATCTTTTTGAAATTGGGCAACGGTCTTTTTGAGATAAATATTTTCAGACTCGAGAGATTGGTATGATTGTTCACTTATGTTAGGTTGAGTTAATGGATCAAGTAAAGGACTTGTAACTTGAACATTTGTCAGCATTATGTCAATTCTTTCTCCTCCTTATTACTCATATTGTTGATTTAGGAGTGGTATTAACATTAATAATTTCCAACAGATATGTGTAATAAGTGGGTTCAGATTGCTTAGAATGTTGTTGTTCATTAGCAAGTACATTATGTTGAGCAGTCAATTGTACCTCAGCTAATGGCTTGATTCAATCCAAATAGTCTATATATAATAAAATATATATCCTAAATATATCAAATTAATTATAGTATAGTGAGTATCCCGTTTAATATAAAATTGCTTGAGGACAAACAATAGTATATTTCCCGAGTGTCGTATCTCGACGAGAAGTGAATTTGAATTTCACGAAAGTATTTTGTTTGATGCTTGAATATCAATATTTTGGTTATTGATTTTAATTCTACTAATGCAAAAGCAAATAAAGATAAGTTAAATTAACAATTAAAGCAATTAAGAAATTTAAACTAAAAACGATAACGGGAAATTAAAACTGAGACTTAAAAAATCTAAATAATCAAATTTTAACCCTAAAAATGCAAATTTAATTTTTAAAAGTCCTAAATGATTAAAAATAATTTTAGAAAAAAATAATTTTATTTTTTTTACTTTTATTTTATTTTTTATGAATTAAAAACAGTTTTAATCTAAATAAAATATTAAAAGTAATAAACTAATTATTAAAATTCTAGAAAAATTATGAAAAGTACTTTGAACTATGTAGAATCTAAGAAAAATAAAAACTTGAAGATGTGCTAAACGAATAAGCAGTTATAAAGCAAATAAGCCTAAAAAGCTAAAACTGAAAAACTCACTATAGTAATTAGATCATGCAAAGAAATAAACGAAAAAGACCCAAGGGTAGTTGGTTAAGGAGTGTTGTGTTGAGGCTTTGAGAAGGCAAGGGGGAGGTCACAAGTTCGACCCCTGTGGCTTCCCTTTTTGAAAATTAATTTTTTTATATTTTTCTTTTTGAAAATTAATTTTTTTATATTTTTCTTTTTGAATAAACAAAAGAACTAAAAAATAAGCAATTTTAATAAAAAGACATTTATTTGTTAAACTCTTAAATAAGCTAGAAAAAGCTGGGTAAAAAGGACAGATTAGCTAACTAAGCTATATGACTTTAACAGCTAAGTTGTTTTGACCTTTTAGACTTGATAAGCAATTGAGAAAAATAAGCTAAAACAGACTTAAGGATAAACTTAATAAGCACATATGACTCAAATTTAACAAAAACAATAAGCTAAAAAGCTCTTAAAAGCTATAAGTAAAAAAACTTAGGCAAACAGTTTTAAAAGATGATCAATGACCAACTTTGCGCTTAAAATTAAGACCTAATAAGCTCTTGTAATAAATGTGAACTAAAAAACAGATTACCATTAGCACCAAAGAACACATAAAAAGAAGAATTTAAGAAAATTAGTTAAGAATACCTATAACAAGATTTTAAAATGACAGACTTACTACTATCTTTTTGGCTTTTTGGGTTTTTATCAAACTTGCAGCTTAAAAATAAGTCTAAATAAGAAAAGACAACAGTTTAAAAGCTAAAAACAGATTAAGTACCTGTCTCAATAAGCTAATATAAACTAAAATTGAGCTAGGTTTAACATAAAAGAAGCTAGAAATTAAGACTTTGAAAAAAATGACAGACTACTTAATGTTTTAAGGTTTTTTTATTTTAAAGGAAAAAATGAGCTATTTGTAGGGCCTAGTTTAAGCTACTAGATGATAAAAAAATGTAAAAATAATGCTTAAACATATTAAGCTTTAACCAATGACTTTTCAATCAAATTTATTCAAGAACCTTAAAACAACTTTGATCTAACCTAATTTTGCTTTTGAAAACTGGACTCTATACTTTGAAAAGAGACTATGTAACTTAGACAGTTTTGACTTAAAAACACACAAGACAATTGCACACTTATTCTAACTCATTTATACTGCATTATGACTCAAGACAAGCATAAAAACAACACCTAAAAGCTACTAATCAAGATCTAAGTCAATCAAGCTTAATTTTTCACAAAATTGCCTCAGATTCAAACCTTGGTTACAATAAACCTTAAACTAGATATTAAGACTTTAAAAACTTAAGGAAACTAATTAATAGACCAAGCTTTAGCTGATTAAAGCTAATTCAAAAGCCAAAATGGCTTAAGCAGCACTAACATAGGTTAGTGCTGTTTGTGCCAAACACCTCTTTAAAAGTTGATTTTCCATTTTTAAGTTAAAAAAGACTGAATTAAGATGAATTTTTTGAAAACAGATTAAGACTTAAGTACTTTAAGATCAAATAAGCATACTCTAATGAAAAATAAGCACTTAGAAATAAGCTAGGCTAAAAGCTTTTTTCTAACTAAGATGATGACAGATTTATGGAAATTGAGATTACATCTAAGCTAAACTATAAACTGAATAAAACAAGCTAATATAGAACTAAGCAGGCACAAATAAGCATAAGATAAGCAGAATTATAATGCTAATATAGCAAAATAAGCAATAACAAAAGATAAGCAGAAGAGTAAAAGGAAGTGTACCTTGATCCCAAGCTAAAACAGGGATCTGAAATGCTCAAAAGAGCTTTTCAACAAGCTCTAGCTTTTTTGCACAAGCTAGTAAGGTCTATAAGCCCTTCTATAATTGGCTTATCATCCATATCAAAAGCTGAGGTAATTTAGGGGAAGATTTAAGTGAAAATCTAAACTCAGTTTAGCTTTTGAAGGCTAAACTGAGTATTAGCAAACTTATGTAGTAATTCAGAGCTTATAAGAGCTTATTAGGAGCTTATGATCAAATTAAACAACATTGCATTAAGGACAAACTAGAATTGAACACGAAATTAAATGAAAACTAACTTTTATTAAAAATTTATAGGTTTACAATGGTTGGAAAGTAAATTACATGAAATTTAACCTATAAGCTATTGAAAAGCTAAAAATTACTACAACTTAAGCTAAAATCCTACACACCCTGCTCTGTATGATCAAGCCCTCTATTTGTAGGGGTGAGAAGAACCTTCTAGCCTTCAGGACGCTCCCTCCTCTTCTAATCTTGGCCCTTAATCTCTAACCGCCTCCAAATCATATCATCTTGACCGTTGGATTGTGTACACGTCCTATCATCTAATCAAATGATATGGGATTGCCAGCGTAGCTCCCAAACGTGTCAGACGTATCAGGGGATTGTACTTCTAGGAGCCTTTGAACGAGTACTTGGTTGATTTTACCCTGGTCATTGCTTGCCCTATAAAAATGAAAATGGAGGGAAAAGGGAAAGGAGCGCAGTAATATTGACTCGGGTTGACTTGTTTTTATAAAAGGGTGACATGGGTCAGGTTATTGGGCTTGGGCTTAATTTAGCTAGACATAGATATGAAATGGGTTTAGGATTTATAATAAATGGGTTAAGGCTTATGGTTAATAAGTATAACCCTTAATGGGCTGACCCGGCCCATTAAAAATGTATACGCCTTTGGCTTTAATTTTTCGCGCTCATTTCATTCCCGTGCTCGGCTTTGTCCGTTTTGCCTTTATTTTTTTGTCCTTTTGTTGAATATCTGATACCTGCAAGACACAAATCACAAAATATACATATACAATGCATTTTTATCTGTTTTTTGGTCATTTTTGGTCTTTTTAGCTCGTTTAATTAGGTAAAAGGTATGTGCATTTAAACACATACCAAAATACTAAACTATTGTCGTGTCCTCACGTAATGTCATAAGTTCAAACTTAGAAAACTAACAATTTCAACCCCCTTAGACTAATTACCTCGAAAAGTAGCTAAGTGTTCATCTAAGGGGATTGAAAATTACTAGTTTTGAAAAGCACCCCGTTTTTCTATTTTTATGCATTTATTATTATCATACATTCATATCATAACTTCACGGAACAAGAAACACTAAAAAGATAAATTCATCATCCTCAATTTTTCACCTGTCCCAAACCAAGCTTAAAAACAAAATCATTGTTAAATACAAGTTAAGATGCTAACACTACTTATAAATGCTAATTGTGGATGCATAGCTACTTTTCGCTCCCTTATTCCTAAGTCCTCTAAAGGTTTTATTCTTATTATCGGTGACAAATAAATTAATGTCTTATTTACATAAAGTAATACCCAGTTTAGACCACAATTAGTTTGAAATCCTTTCCTAAAGAGATGATATGGTGAGAATAAGGTCCACATTAAGGTTCTAATTTCGCACAATTTAGGGGTTATCCTTTTTGGATAACCTCGGAGTCAAAATTTGGCTTTATTATTATTATTATTATTGCAACATTATTAAACCTCGATCCTTTAAAAAACTGTCACATCGGTATGCGAGCCGACATAGGTCCAGAGGTCCCTTAATTTTCGACCTTGGTGATCCTCGACCTTTT
The DNA here is from genome assembly GCA_026074375.1 of Tanacetum coccineum. NCBI lineage: Eukaryota > Viridiplantae > Streptophyta > Magnoliopsida > Asterales > Asteraceae > Tanacetum > Tanacetum coccineum. The sequence goes on from BQNB010006303.1 coordinate 16,400, forward strand.
AGAAGGCTGCAACATCGGTTGTGAGCCGGCAAGAGGCAGCAAACTTTTATCAGTCTCGGATTATTACTATGTGCCTTATTTAGAAGACTGCCACATCGGTTGTGAGCCGACAAGAGGCAGTAAACGTTTATTAGCCCACAGTTTTATTATCATTATTATCACCTCCACCCTTTAAACGACTACCACATCAGTTCTGAGCCGGCAAGAGGTAGTGGTCTTATTTCGGCTTCGGTTTATTATTATTATTATTAGCCAAATTTCAAGTCCCCTATGGTCTTGTGCAAACGAAGACTTATCGGTGACTCCCTGTACCGACAAGACTCGGGAGCGACCACAACACTGACAAAACCCCCGATGTGTACCTTAACTTTCACCAAAGAATCTCAACGAAGTGATTTTTAAAACCAAGAATACGCAAAAACCTAAAAGGCAAGCCTTTAAAATTATTCAAACAATTTATATAATGTTTTTAATTAAGTTTGCGGGAGCAACAAAAAAGCCAAAATGAAAAACTCTATGACCTTAAAGAATCCAACTACTCCATGTTAGCATCCTAACTTATATAAACTCTATCATTTTTTCGTTCTGGGCGCTAATTTAAAAAAATCTTTATAAAAAGATTCCGTGAATGCGTATCCCTAATAAAAACAAGCTTTGCATATTTAAAGTCTATCATGGAAACTTGCAAACTCTTGGCTTTTTCAAGCTAGAATTCGCATTTTAAAGCTTCTTGTATAAAAGACTAGCAAAAGCTTAGATTTATATAAGTTAAAGAGCAAGCTATAACGTAACATGCTCGATTAAGTCAAAATTTATTCCTTAAAAAGACAAAACATCGTGTCAAAACACTTATTCTATTTTTGAAAAAATTTAAATTTTTGCATATTTTTTCTTTTTTTGGTGGAAAAACGGGGTTACGTGAAGACAAGGCAAATGCAAGTAAAATCGAATCAAAAGATCCCCCCCATACTAGAACTACACATTGTCCTCAATGTGAGACTGTCACCCCATACTAATTTCAAGGCATAATCCAAATATTAAAGGTTCTCTACGCAAATCTAAAGTCGTTTATTAATTATGCTAATAGATAAACGTTAATCAATAAGATCTAAGATATCGGATTCTAATATATAATCATGCGAAGGATTGAAGATCGAGTGAATGATGGACAAAACCACGAGCACGAGAGCCTTCAAAATCTGGACATAAAACATAAATCGCGAAACACGAGAAAGGAAGAGGCGAGCCTCCTCACATCACACTTATTAATAACTATTAATATACTACTACTAAGGATAAGCATGGGTTGCCACCCACGAAGCGCTTGTTTTTGATAACCGAGTCACGAGCCTGACTCGACCCCCAATATTTAGGGCCATGGGAAAGTTAGGATCCGGGACAACCATTTGTGGTATGTCCCCTCCAAAATAATGGTTAAGTCTATGACCGTTTACCTTTAAATTTGGTCCATTTGTTTGAGATAACTCGATGGTTCCATAAGGGAAAACTTGAGCAACGGTGAATGGTCCGGTCCAACGGGTTTTAAGCTTGCCCGAGAAAATCTTTAATCAAGAATTGAAGAGAAGAACCCAATCACCAACGTTAAAAACGCGGTTTTTAATCTTAGAATCATGAATCTTCTTCGTTTTCTCTTTATAGATTAAAGAATTCTCATAAGCTTGATCCCGGAGTTCATTTAGTTCATTCATTTGAACTTTCCGGTGATCACCTGCAGTCTTAAGGTCAAAATTACAATGTTTTAAGGCCCAGTAGGCCTTGTGTTCAAGTTCGATTAGAAGATGAGCTTTCCGAACACAGCTTATAAGGAGTGCACCCGATGGGTGTTTTGAAAGCGGTACGAAAGGCCCATAATGCATCATCTAACTTATCGGGCCAAGAAGCACGGTTTTCACCTACGGTCCTTTCCAAAATACGTTTCAAACCACGATTTGAAACCTCTACTTATCCACTTGTTTGTGGATGATACGTGATAGAAAGACAATGAGTAACTCCATACTTAAGCATAACTTTTGCAAATTTATCATTACAAAAGTGAGTACTGCGATCACTAATTATAGCACGAGGAGTTCCAAATCGGGCAAAAAGAGATTTCAAGAATTTTACAACAACCCAGGCATCATTAGTGGGGAGCACTTTTGCTTCAAACCCTTTTAGACAAGTAATCGACGACCACGAGGAATGTACTTGTTCCCTCGAGAAGACGGAACGTTCCCATAAATCGATGCCCCACACGGGCAAAGATCTCGCAAGAACTACAGGAGGTAAAGAAGTATTACCCCCCCCCCCTCCACCCCCCCCCCCCCACCCCCACCCCCCCCCCCCCACCCCCCCCCCCCCCCCCCCCCCGCCCCCCCCCCCCCCCCCCCCCCCCCCCCCCCCCCCCCCCCCAACCCCACCCCCCCCCCCCCCCCCCCCCCCCCCCCCCCCCCCCCCCCCCCCCCCCCCCCCCCCCCCCCCCCCCCCCCCCCCCCCCCCCCCTCCCCCCCCACCCCCCCCCCCCCCCCAACCCCACCCCCCCCTTCCCCCCCCCCCCCCCCCCCCACCCCCCCCCCCCCCCCCCCCCCCCCCCTCCCCCCTATCCCCCCCCCCCCCACCTTACCCCCCCCCCCCCCCCCCCCCCCCCCACCCCCCCCCCCCCCCCCCCCCGCCTACCCCCCCCCCCTACCCCCCCCCCCACCCCCCCCCCCCGCCCACCCCCCACCCCCCCCCCCCCCACCCCCGCCCCCCCCCCCCCCCCCCCCCCCCCTACCCCCCCCACCCCACCCCCCCCCCCCCACCCCCCCCCCCCCCCCCACCACCACCCCCCCCCCCCCCCCCAACCACCCCCCCCACACCCCCCCCCCCCGCCCCCCCACCCCCCCCCCCCCCCCCCCACCCCCCCCCCCCCCCCCCCCCCCCCACTTTTGAAGCATTTTGAGCATTTCATCTTTTTGTGGCGAGACTTCTGCCTTGACGTTTGACCATGAGTCACATGAATTCACCATGCCATGGGCATGGCGGTAAATTGTCGGTAATAGAAACCGGAATCGAAGACTTTTTTTCTTAGCGGTGTAGTTTGCACCATGATGTCCCCCGTGGGTCCCATATGGCAAGACCGTGAGATATCAAGGCTTCTTGTCCATGAGTTCACAGCTAATCAATTGATCCATACAAATCTAAATAAATAGGGTCATCCCAAAAATATTGCTTTACCGCCCTAAAAATTTCTCTTTTGTTGGACAAGACAGTCCCTTTTTTACTACAAATATCCTCGCTTGGTAGTATTGTCAATTCAGACAAACCACGGGTACTTGAATCATTATGAGAAGATATCATTCCAAGGGTCTCGAGAGGAAATGTTTCGTTTATTTCCTTTTTCTCGAGATCACCTTGATGAGGATTCTCTAATCTAGATAAATGGTCGGCCGCGAGATTTCTCCGCCCCTTTTTTATCACGATAATGAACAGCAAATTCTTGGAGTAGGAGAAATCCACCGGAGAGCAAATTCGGCTTATCATCTGCTTAGCAAGAAGATACTTAAGAGCCGAGTGGTCCGTATACACTATGGTCTTTTAATAAGACAGAAAGGCCAGAATTTCTCAAAAGCATCGTCACACACTCTAATAGACTCTTTTTCCGTTGTAGTATAATGTGCTTGAGCATCCGTCATGGTCTTAACGTGCATCGTATATAGGCTTAAAGTTTGTCTTTTCGTTGCCCCAAGACTGCACCTACCGCATAATCGCTAGCGTCGCACATAATTTCAAATGGTAGGTCCCAATCGGGGCAACTAAAATCGGGGCTTCGGTTAACTTTCTCTTAAGTAAATTAAACGCTTCAATACATTCTTTTGAGAAAATAAATGGAGTTTCTTTTTCTAAAAGATGGGTCATCAGCCAGGCGATTTTAGAAAAATCTTGAATAAATCAACGGTAGAACCCGGCGTGCCCTAAAAAACTTCGAACACCTTTAACGAAAGTCGGATGAGGGATTTTAGCTATAACATCAACTTTAGCCCGGTCGACCTCAATCCCGGACTTTGAAATCTTATGGTCGAGGACTATGCCCTCTTTAACCATGAAATGGCACTTCTCCCAATTTAGAACTAAGTTGGTATCTTCGCACCGTTTTAGCATTTTATCTAAATAGGAGAGGCAAGATGAGAAAGAATCCCCGAAGACCGAGAAATCGTCCATAAAGACTTTCATTGTTTCATCGATCATGTCATGGAAAATGGCCATCATGCACCTTTGGAACGTGCCCGGAGCATTACATAAGCCGAAATGCATACGTCGGTAGGCAAACGTCCCATAAGGGCAAGTGAAGGTGGTCTTCTCTTGGTCTTGCAGGTCAATTGAAATTTGAAAATATCCATAAAATCCATCTAGAAAACAATAATATTCGTTCCCTGCTAAACGTTCTAGCATTTGGTCCATAAAAGGCAACGAGATATGGTCTTTACGAGTGGCATCATTAAGCTTTCGATAATCAATACAAACTCGCCATCCCGTAACTAACCTAGTGGGTATTAATTCATTATTTTCGTTTTCAACTACGGTCATGCCACCCTTTTTAGGCACACAATGAACAGGGCTCACCCACGGACTATCAGAGATAGGGTAAAATCAATATCCGGCATCAGAGTTGATAACTTCCTTTTTGATAACCTCATGAATTTTCAGATTCATCCTTCTTTGATGTTGAACCGCCAGTTTGAAGTCGTCTTCCATTAAGATCTTGTGAGTACAAAAACTAGGGTTGATACCCTTAATGTCAAAAATCTTCCATGCGATGGCCCATTTGTGTGACTTAAGAACCTTTAAAAGGGCGGCTTTTTCTTCTTCTTTTAATTCTTTAGAAATTATGACGGGTAATTTATTGGTCCCTTCTAAAAATGCATATTCTAAATGAGCTAAAATCCTTAAGCTCGAGTTTCCGAGGTTGTCTTCGTTGAAAGCATCTCATAGTAACCCATCTGCTATAACGTCGTCCATTCTTCATCGGAGGGAGAGTCGGAGACGGGTCTTCATTTAACAATTTTTCAAGGTAAAGAATGTCTCCCTTCGTGTCGTAATAATCGTCATCTAAATTAGAAAGCTCTTTCGGGGTACGTAAAAAAGTCTCAATTTCTTCCAAAGTGAAATCTCCTCCTTCAAAAGGAGTGAACGAGGGGGAAGAAGAAGCGATGATAGGATCCGAAGGAGTGGGATTGCCACTTAACAAACTATCCAAAAATCCGAGCACTTCTTGAGCATACTCCTCACAAGACACGTCTATGACATTGACTTGATTAACCATTTCGTAACTACGGGAGTATCTCGAAGTTTGCCTGACTTTAAACGTAATGGCCTCATCATCGACTCGTAGAGTTAATTCTTCACCATAAACATCGATTAAAGCTCTTTCCTTCCTTAAGAAAGGTCTCCCGAGGATGAGGGGAACCCGAGGATCAACATCGTAATCTACTACAACAAATTCGGCCGGAAAATAAAACTTTCCTACTTTCACAAAAACATCTTCGGCGACACCTTTTGGATGAGCAACTGATCGGTCTGCGAGTTCGAGTGTCATGCGGGTCGAAGTGAGTTCCGGGAGCGAAAGCTGTTTCCACACGGAAAGAGGCATTAGATTAATGCTAGCGCCAAGATCGGCCAAGGCTAAGCATTCATCTAGCTCCGAAAAATCACACGGGGTTAGAAACTTGCCGGGGTCTCTATGTTTTTCGGGCAACTTCTTTAGGAGCACCACCGAACAATTTTCATTTAACGGAGTATTTGCTAATTCGAACAACTTTTCCTTATTACTTAGAAGACTCTTAAACGTAGAAGCAAACTTCGGCATATAAAGAAGAGCATCCGTGAAGCAAATATCGAAGTGTAATCTTTGAAAGATTTGAAGAAACTTCAACATTTGATTATTAGCTTTTTCACGGAGCTTTTGGTCATTAAGCCTTGAAGGATAAGGTATTGACGGTTTAGGTTTAGGCTTCGGAGCAACTTCGGGCTCCGGAATCGGGTCTTGGACAACCGGAGGTTGGACGTGTGCGGTACTTCCTAAACTTGTATTTTTCACCTTGTCCTTTGGGTCGCCTCGGTTTCAACATCCACTTCCTTCGGAGGAGGAGAAGGAGAGGTGGAATCGTAAGGTCCACCCCCCCCCCCCCCCCCCCCCCCCCATTATAATGATCACACTTCGGGTGGTAATATCTTTTACATCACCTCTCGGGTTAGCCAACGGTATTAATAGAATGTTCCCGAACCCGAGACATTCTTTGATTTTGCATATTAGTTAAATAGTTTATATTTGATTGTTTGAATTTTCTCTATTTATTGTTCTTGCATCAATCGTAGATTTGAACTCATTTCGCAATTCCGTTTTTATGTTCGTCATTTGAGTTTACATTGCTCTTAACGTAGCTTCATTACTCTTCATGTAGGTATTGTTAACTCGTTGAAGGTCCAACTTGAGGCTGATAATTCAGAGCTAAAAAAGCAGAGCTTGACGGATTAGGAGCTTATAATTGTTGGTTCCTTGATTGAAATTTTCCCTATTCCTTGATTGTTCGAGCTTGAATAATTTGGGCTTGAAAATTCCCTTGATTTTAATTTTGATTGTATCGGTTTTGATTATTTTGCACATTCGGTTGATTGAAACCGGGTGGTCCGAGGTAATTATTCGAGCGATAGCTAAGCAAATTACGGTCACCTTGTGGTTGGTAGGAATTACCCCCCGAATTATAGTTACCCGTAGTAGCATAAGCGCCGTCTGATGTAGCCATCAGAGGTTGGCATCGGTAAGAGGAATGGTGTCCCCACAAGTCCTCGCATTTCAGATTCACATATTTTGACTGATGTATTTGTCCTCATCATTTTCTACAAATTCGTAGTCATAATTCAATTGTCGAAACACTTCTGGACTCTCGTAGAAGTAGTAAAAAGATATTTCTAAACGTCTCTTCTCAGTTGCTGAAGTGTCCTAATGGTATGTTGGTGAGCCGGTCATGTTCTCGATCAAGTTCTAACATCTTCATAGTTGTCTTTTGCATAAAAGTTCCTCCCGCTGCAGCATTGATGGTGTCCCGATGACTTAATGTCAAACCATTGTAAAACGTATCAATTTGTGTAACCAAAAGCATGTTATGGTTAAGACATCGATCAATGGACAATTTATAACGCTCCCATGCCTCGAATAATGATTCGTATTGTTTTTGCTCAAATTTCGTAATCTCGTTCCTTAACTTAGTCACTTTGGAAGGAGGAAAATATTTCGAGAGAAATTTCCTCATCATATCGTCGAAAGAGTGGATGGAATTCCTTGGAAGGCGATCATACCACGCGATAGCATGATGCGTCAAGGAATATGGGAAAATAGACAAGCGAAGGGCGTCATTAGAGACCCCATTTTGCTTCATATGTTGAGTAATTTCCAAAAATTTATCAATATGTCTATTGGCATCGTCGCCCGGTAATCCGTGAAATTGGCAAGTATTTTGAACTTGTTGTATCATGACGAAGTCCAAAATCCGTTGCTTGAATTGGAATCGGCAATATTGGTCGCCCCTCCTTCTATAAACGGTTGCACAACTCCTCCTTGATTCGGGGAGTTTGCTCGTAGGTCCCACCACCGAGGTGATTCCTTATTATTAGGAGGAGGGGGCCCCGCAGGAGGCGGTCCCATGTTATTATGAGGAATGCTCATAACTTCTTCGAAGTCGAAAAGAGATGACGGTTCACCTAAATTCCTTCGTCGAATAAGATTCTCGGGGTCTCGAAGCGGAGAAAATAGATTAGAAGAATTAGAGCGAGTGCTCATGCACTAAAAACAAGATAATAAAATGAAAATATTTTTGTAACCGATAATCGAACAAGTGTACGGTAGCTCTCTAGAAAAACACACAAAGAAGCGGAGGAGCGGGTAAGCGCGAAGCGTTTTAAAAACCTTCTCCTTTTGGGTCGAAATTCGTTGGATCGACCCTCCTTAAACCTCTCTTAAAGTTTGTAAATCTAAAGGTGAGTCGTTTTCACAAGTGATACAACGGTTGATTTTTATGTTTTTCAATTTTTTTGGTATTTTATAAAATAAATTGAAAACAAAATATTTTTGTATTTTTATGGTTTTATAAAAGAAAATAACAAATTAAAAACGATAACTTCACGAGGAAGGATCTTCAAGGCACTAACTTCAAATACTTCGCGAAAATCGTACACCTCTTCCCCAGCAACGGCGCCAAAAATTTGATTCAATCCAAATAGTCTATATATAATAATATATATATTCTAAATAACTTAAATTAATTATAGTATAGTGAGTATCCCGTTTAATATAAAATTGCTTGAGGACAAACAATAGTATATTTCCCGAGTGTCGTATCCCGACGAGAAGTGAATTTGAATTTCACAAATGTATTTTGTTTGATGCTTGGATATCAATATTTTGGTTTTTGATTTTAATTATACTAATGCAAAAGCAAATAAAGATAAGCTAAATTAACAATTAAAGCAATTAAGAAATTTAAACTAAAAACGATAACGGGAAATTAAAACCGAGACTTAAAAAAACTAAACTATCAAATTTTAACCCTAAAAATGAAATTTTAATTTTTAAAAGTCCTAAATGATTAAAAATAATTTTAAAAAAAATTATATTTTTTTGACGTTTATTTTATTTTTTATGAATTAAAAACAGTTTTAATCTAAATAAAATATTAAAAGTAGTAAACTAATTATTAAAATTCTAGAAAAATTATGAAAAGTACTTTGAACTATGTAGAATCTAAGAAAAATAAAAACTTGAAGATGTGCTGAACGAATAAGCAGTTATAAAGCAAATAAGCCTAAAAAGCTAAAACTGAAAAACTCACTATATTAATTAGATTATGGAAAGTAATAAACGAAAAAGACCCCAGGGCAGTTGGTTAAGGAGTGTTGTGTTGAGACTTTGAGAAGGCAGGGGGAGGTCACAGGTTCGACCCCTGTGGCTTCCCCTTTTAATAAAAGGACTTTTTGATGAAACTCTCAAATAAGCTAGAAAAAGCTGGGTAAAAAGGACAAATTAGCTAACTAAGCTATATGACTTTAAAAGCTAAGTTGTTTTGACCTTTTTAGACTTGATAAGCAATTGACAAAAAAAAAAAGCTAAAACAGACCCAAGGATAAACTTAATAAGCACATATGACTCAAATTGAACAAAAACAATATGCTAAAAAGCTCTTAAAAGCTAAAAGTAAAAAAAAATTAGGCAAACAATTTAAAAAGATGAAAATGACCAACTTTGAGCTTAATATTGAGACCTAATAAGCACTTGTAATAAGATGTGAACTAAAAACAGATTAACATTAGCATCCAAAGAACACATAAAAAAAGATTTAAGAAAATTAGTTAAGAAATAAGCTAGAAAAAGGGACTTTAAAATGACAGACTTTGGCTTTTTAGGTTTTTATCAAACTTGCAGCTTAAAAATAAGTCTAAATAAGCAAAGACAATAGTTTAAAAGCTAAAAACAGATTAAGTACTTGACTCAATAAGCTAATATAAACTAAAATTAAGCTAAGTTTAACATAAAAGAATCTAGAAATTAAGACTTTGAAAAAAATGACAGACTACTTAATGTTTTTGGTTTTTTTTTTATTTTAAAGGAAAAATGAGCTATTGTAGGCCTAGTTTTAAGCTACTAGATGATAACAAAATGTAAAAATAAGCTTAAACATATTAAGATTATACCCTAATGAGCTTATGCTATCAAATTCAGACCTTAAAACAACTTTGATCTAACCTAATTTTGCTTTTGAAAACTGGACTCTATACTTTGAAAAGAGACTATGTAACTTAGACAGTTTTGACTTAAAAACACACAAGACAATTGCACACTCACTCTAACTCATTTCTACTGCATTATGACTCAAGACAAGCATAAAAACAACACCTAAAAGCTACTAATCAAGATCTAAGTCAATCAAGCTTAATTTTTCACAAAATTGCCTCAGATTCAAACCTTGGTTACAATAAACCTTAAACTAGATATTAAGACTTTAAAAACTTAAGGAAACTAATTAATAGACCAAGCTTTAGCTGATTAAAGCTGATTCAAAAGCCAAAATGGCTTAAGCAGCACTAACATAGGTTAGTGCTGCTTGTGCCAAACACCTCTTTAAAAGTTGATTTTCCATTTTTAAGTTATAAAAGACTGAATTAAGATGAATTTTTTGAAAACAGATTAAGACTTAAGTACTTTAAGATCAAATAAGCATACTCTAATGAAAAATAAGCACTTAGAAATAAGCTAGGCTAAAAGCTATTTTCTAACTAAGATGATGACAAATTTATGGAAATTGAGATTACATCTAAGCTAAACTATAAACTGAATAAAACAAGCTAATATAGAACTAAACAGGCACAAATAAGCATAAGATAAGCAGAATTATAAGCTAAATAAGCATAAATTAGCAATATCAAAAGATTAAGCTAGAAAGAGTAAAAAGGAGGTGTACCTTGATCCCAAGCTCAAAACAGGGATCTCAAATGCTCAAAAGAGCTTTTCAACAAGCTCTAGCTTGTTTGCATAAGCTAGTAAGGTCTATAAGCCCTTCCATAATTGGATTATCATCCATATCAAAAGCTGAGGTAATTTAGGAGAAGATTTAAGTGAAAATCTAAACTTAGTTTAGCTTTTGAAGGCTAAAGTGAGTATTAGCAAACTTATGTAGTAATTCAGAGCTTATAAGAGCTTATTAGGAGCTTATGATCGAATTAAACAACATTGCATTAAGAAAAAACTAGAATTGAACACGAAATTAAATGAAAACTAACTTTTATTAAAAATTTAAAGGTTTACAATGGTTGGAAAGTAAATTTCATGTAATTTAACCTATAAGCCACTGAAAAGCTAAAAATTACTACAACTTAAGCTAAAATCCTACACACCCTGCTCTGTGTGATCAATCCCTCTATTTATAGGGGTGAGAAGTGTGACAACCGTGATTTGAGCAGGTTAGTTTAAACCTTTATAAATGGCTAAGAGTTCATTTTTTGGTGTTAAGTATTTCATTCGTTCACGTGTGGTGATAATGGATATGAAAGACGTGTGCATGCATTGCCACGTCAATACTTGGTTTTAAGGATTTAGCGTTTATAGGAAGTGTGTGATATGAGAAAGAAATAATGTGGTTGAAATATGGAAGTTGGTAGTAAACTTTCCATATATAGAAAGTGAATTTGGAAATGAAAAGTTATTTTTAGAAAGTAGTTTATAAGCAAAATGGTTTACCAAATTAGCTTAGGTTTTTATAAAAACTTAAGGTATTGAAGGTAATTAATTAACTAATAAAAGATAAAAAAATATTTTTTTATACATGAATAGTAAATACGAATTTTAGAAAAAAAAAGAAAAAAAAAGAATAAAGCCCAATCCTAGTAGGACTCTAATTAAGGGAAAAACTAATTTTAGTATAATTAGGATTCTAATATGGTAATTATCTAGATCCTTTTCCCCACACTATAAATACAAACCCATATCCCTTATTTTTTTATACACCGGTCGAATTCAAGAGAAAGAAAAAAAAAGATTTTATTTATTCAAGATCAAGCTAGGTGATTTGTTGTTCAAGAATCAAGGTTTAGGTATGTTTCAATTAAGCTTTTGTTAATTAGTTATCATTAAATCATGTAACAATTATTAAGATGGATAATTAGGGTTTTATAAAATCTGTAAATTAATATAATTAAACTAGTTAATAATGATTAGGGATGAATTATAAGTATGATGGTGTGTTCGGTTAGGTTTAGAATGCGTTAGAAGTTGATTTAGGTTTGAGCAGAATTTAGGGCTGTGTTGTTTCGTGAATATCTAGAGGTTAGAAGCATGAATTGATATGATTCTGGTGCCTATGACGTAGCTCAGAGAGTCTAGTTTCCAGAACATCCAGCCTCGAAATTTTTTAAGGTCGGAAAGTCATTCAAATGTTGGTTACAAGAAAGGTTGTCAAAGTAGTAAATTCGGGTCAGATTTAGGTCAGATTACGAGGTGTAAAACCCCCACTTAAAATTTGAATTAGGATTAGAAAATCTATAGGAGTTTTGTTCTAAGTGTCTATTAAAAATCCCCCAAAGGAGAGCTTTTGATTTGGAGTCTAAGTATGGTTTTTAGGTCCAAACTTTTTTGTGTTCGTACAGATCCGAAACTGAGTAATTAAAAGTTTGGTTTTATTTGGGGAACTTAAGAGGGGATATAAATTAGTAGAAAAATCATGGAGATATTAAACTCATAATATTGAATGTGTGATTTTTGGTAAAATTTATAAAAGTCAGTAGGTATGGTTTAAAAAATGGTATAGTGACACTAAAATTCTGCATTTTCGGGTAAATTGTTGAACATTAAAAAAGTATGTAAACGAATTGGTAAATGTTGGGCATGGTGTCGGGGTGACCCATGAGGGTAAATAAACACCTTAGACATCCATCATATGATTGTTACATATGCATAAACATTTTGGCTTAGTCGCGTGTAACATGCGTTTGTTTGATTTTATAGTTTTGTGCAAGGAGTTTGGAAATTGCTTAAGCATCAGGTGAGTTTCATAGCCCCTTTTTCTTATGTTTTCTTGGGGTGAAAATGATGCTATGAGTTTAATGTTTTAGTTACTGTGATAATGTGTTTTAAATAAGGCATGGGTTATACGAGACTATTGTATGTTATGTGCTACTTGCTAATATTATATGGATTGTTGTGCTTGAGCGTGACCGTCTCAAGGCATTGATGGATTGGTAGAAGTGAGCGTGATCGTCTCATTGTTGTGGATTGTTAATAGTAAGCGTGATCGTCTCATTGTTGTGGATTGTTGATAGTGAGCGTGATCATCTCGTTTATGTAGATTGGGATACGTTTAGTTTCTATGTTTATGATCATTGAGCGTGAACGTCTCAATGTGGGTTGATGTGATTGCATGTTAGCTTGTATGATAGTTCGTTGTATGTTCTGCTATGCTATGTTTTATCTATCACAGTGATTTCAAAGCTAGTTATTGGCGTGTCTTAAACCTATAACTCTTACCAACATTATGTTGACGTTTAAGCATCATTTTCAGGTGAGCATCATGGGGATAAGATAGAGAGAAGTGGCTAGAAAGAGACCATAGGATGTCATGGAGTTTATTGCTTTTATGTCTTGAATATTGCATTGTTTGAATTATGGATACTTGTTGCATGTCTTTCTATTGGCGAGAACTTTTGTTTCATCAATAAAGACGCCTTTTGGATTTGGATTAGTTTTATAGGTATTGTTATGACACTTTGTGTCTATACTTTGCTTATTTATTGCATGTAGAATTCTCTTTATAGACGCCATTGTGTTGTGATGATATCCATGATGTTACGCCTCGCGTTTCCGCCTTGGCGGGGTGTGACAGATTGGTATCAGAGCCTTTGGTTATAGAGAAGTAGGTGGTTGAGCCTAGACTATAACCTAGGGGTCCTTCATGTAGATGCATTTAGGGCTTAAGTGTTTAATGCTATAACTGCTATGCTTCCCATCTATTTTTGCATAGCTTATATATCTCGTATTTTGCTAAGTTGTCATTTTAGTTATTTTGCCTACCACTATCTGATATGATATGTATTACTTTCTTAGTATTTTAGTTATGTTTTCCCCCACCCGTAAGAAGTCTCGTTGGGGAACCGTTTTCCCAACTGGACTTAAGCGTTATAAGGAGCCTCTTGTGGAACCGAAGGAGATAGGATAGTTGATCGTTTGTCGGATGTGCGTAATAAGGCTGGACCCGCGGAGTCGGGTGATTCTTGCAGAGGCAAAGTGGTATTTGTTATTTTATACATACCTTTTACCATGAAAAACAAACCCAAAAGACCAAAAACATAATTAAAATTGCAAATATATTCTTGTTTTTGTGTTTGTGTTTGTGTATGTGTAGGTACGGATATCAAGAAAATTAAAAAAATAAAGACAAAATCGAACAAAACCAAGCACAGGATCAGAAAGAGCGCGAGAAAACGAGTTCAACGGTGCCCTCGGATTTTATTGGGCCAGCCCGTTACTCATTTTATGGGTCGGGCCAGCCCATGTTATCTAAAAAGCCTAATTATGGAATAAAGCCTAACAAGAATTTAAATGAATATGAGTTTATGGAATGATGAGGTCAGCATGACATCACTGTTACATGACTTGAAATTAAATCAAGTTCATGCACATGACTAAGCACTAACTCATTGACGGCGAATAGAGATATGCCACGTGGCGAGCAAAATATATTACTTAAAGTTTCATTTCTCAGTTGTGTATAATTGATCCAACAGATATAAATGGGTGCGTTTTATTTAAGCAAAATAAGAGGCCACGTGGCGTAACAGGACCGGCTGGATCAAATGTACAAGCTTGGCTATCCGTGTGACATCCATCAACAGCCAATGATTGGCTCTTTCATAACCTAATCATTGGGCCAATTTTACAAAATCACCCCTTCTTGTGGATATATATATCACACGCTCCCTTCAATTTGAGAGCTAGTTAGTTAGTTTTTTTTTAATTTCTAGTTTTTAGTTGTAGCTTATTTTAGTTTTTGTATTAGCTTATTTCAGTTTTTGTGCTTATTGTACCTAGCTTATTTCGCAAGCTTGTTAATATGATGTAATAAAAAATGGTTTGAAGCTTATTGAAGATCTCGGTTTGCTTATTTTTCATTTATTCGTTCGTTCATCTTTTTTTTGCGATAGCGTATTCTATAAGCTGATTATTCGTGCTTATTTTCACAGCTTATTATCATCAAAAGTTCTTAATGGCTTAGAAAATAACACCTACAAGCCCTCCAAGTTTATTCGATTCATTTTCATAAGTTTTTAAACACTTTTTGAAATAATAAGCTCAAATAAGTTTGAAATAGCTTATTTTTGTGCTTATTTCGGTTTTTATTGTTTAGAAGCTCTTATTTTCTGTTAAAATAAGCTTCTTAATAGCTTATTCGTATCATCTTGAGCTTATATGGTGTGGATCCAATTTTCATTAACTTATTGCTTAATTGTGTTGAGATTTAATTCGTTTAAGTGTTTGTAGCTTATTAAAAGTACATGTTGCTACTTTCAGTTGCTTATCAATTTAGATTTGAGCTTATCTTATTTTAGTGTTGGTTTGTTAAGAAGTTTAAGTTTAGATCTCGATTTAGCTAAAAAATTGTTTTAGCTTATTGACAAGATTTTGAATTTTAGTGCTTATTTCGGATTTAGAAGCTCTTATCTAGTAATATTAGTGCTAATAATTGCTTATTTGCATGCTTATTTGTTTTGCTTAGTTTCGCTAGTGCTTAATCAATATTTTGTAGTTTTAAGTTTAGAGTTGGATTTGTTATTTTGTTTGCTTGTTCGTCACTTACTTGATATTAGTTGTGTTATGTTTGTGATCGTGACTTATGCTTATCGTTCATTTCAGCTTAATAAACTTGTTTTAGCTAATTTACATATCTGGTTAATTCGTACTCGATGCTACGTTTATTGACTTGGGCTTCATGATCACTTGGGCCATAATTCTTGCGTTTGGTTAGTTTAAATGAAATGTTGGGTCACGATTAGAAAACTAGGATTGCATTGGGCTCGTCTCACTACTAGGTTGCAAAGTAGAATGGGCCTCGTGGATATATAAGCAGAATTGCACATTTTTGTAACTGTTATTATTAATAGATTTAATTGTGTTTGTTTGAAACTTTTGGTACCGGTCCACTCATGAGGCGTGGAGCTTACAAGTTTATTTAGCTAGACCGAATTCGATTATTTGTTTTAGCTAAATAAATCGGGTGGTATTCGTTTTATTGCGGCTCTTCAATTCGGTTCCATTTTCTATCATTTTTCAATTAATTAGTATAGCTTTAGAATAAAATGGTTTGCTTTGCTTATTTGATCATTATAAGTAGCAAGTAGTTTTATTAGTGCTTGTTAAATGATATTTGTGAATTGGAAATTAAGTGTGGATTTATAAAAAGTTTAGAGATTAATAATTTGTCGAGTTATTTAGATTTGTAAGTTGATTGTTTAAAGGGGAAAATCCAGAGAATAATCAAATTATACATCTAGTAATTATTTTCTTTTTAAGAGATTGCTTTCAAAAGAAACCAACGTTGTGAGAAAATTATCTTTTCTAAGGTTTATAATTCGTTAATAAACCTAAATTCACACTTAAGGAACTTTCCACGTCACATAGCAAGCATATTAGTCTTTTATATCTTTTTAAGCATATTTATTATTTATATCTTTTAGATCAATTTTAGTATAATCTTGTAGTCTTAAATTTTAGAATTAATATTAGTTTAATTTTTAGTATAAAAATAGTTTAAAACCAAAGCCAAAAACTTGAATGACAATCAAGCTCGATTTACAACTTGAACATAGATTTCCATTCACCTCTCACCGAGGAGAACGATACCCGTGTTGATTACTTATTATTCTTTCCTAAGAATAATTTGTATGATACTTTGCTTACGTATACGTATATGTATTTTTATTAAATATATATATTATATATATGAGGGTTTATTTGATACGTATAACAACGAATATCAAAATGGCGCCGTTGCCGGTGAGGATTGTACGATTTTTACGTTGGTGTTTCGAGTTATTGCCTTGAAGATCTTTTCTTCGAAAAGTTTATTTTCGTATTATTATATATATATAAAAATAAAAATAAAAAAAATTCAAAAATATTTTTCAATTTTATTTTATTTTCTCTTGTGTATATATATATATATATGGTGAGGTTCTTTTCAGAACCAAATAAATGTACAGAACTGCGAGAACCAGCATCAACCAATCATATTTTTCTAAATATTTATTTTTATTATTTAATTCAAAAGGGTATAATAGTAAAATTACAAAAAAATTGACTTTTTTTAACAAAAACGTTTTTCATTTCCTAAATTTTAGGAATTACATTTTTTTTAAATAAATTTGTTTTATGCATGGTTTCAAAATGTAAGATGCATATGTGTTTTTTTAGATAACGTAAAATTTCTATGTGTTTTTAGTGTTCACTTAAACCTTTAATGTGTTTTAATCACAAATACTTACACAAGTGCATTGAATGACAAACATAAATTTCTTGCATTAATGTATACATTTAAAACAAAAACATTATACACAAAATCTAAAATCTATGTGAAATAGAATTCGAATACAAAATTTAAAAATTGAAGAATAAATGAAAGTTTCTTTGACGTATAGATGTGTTTATTAATCTTTAACACAACCAGATTTGGTGTTGTCGTATATGCACATGTATTTTCCCTTATAAGACACTCGATTTCTTTGCATGTACATGTGCATTTGAGTTCATCCATATGCCTTTATATATACATACTCAAGTTACTTCATATGCACTTGTGTCTATTGCATGCGCTTGTGTCTTTACTTTTTACATCTTTATCATAAATATCTTCTCGCTAGCTAGAATGTAAAAAACACATATACACTCTTCATATTGCTCATGAAACTCGTACCTGTAACCACAAATAATTAATAAACGAATTATTTAATAATACAACTAACAAAACACATATGCATAATCCTTTTTAATATCAAATGATGTAAACGATCTTAATAATAACATATTCTCTAACAACTTCATCTTATAAACTAAACTTTGCATTTATTAGGCTTTCATATAAGGTTACCCACAACACAAATTTGACATATGTGAAAGGCCTTTTAACCGTTGAAGAAAATAGCCCAGTAGAAAGAAAAATAGCATATTCACATTTTGAGTTCTAAGCAACATAATCACAGTAGCTTTTTAACATCTTACTATGGTAAGAATCTAACTAACATTGGATCTATTTTTGCAAGTGTGAATGTTCTTGTATTGATTCTAAATTAATTTTTTCGTGAATAAATAAACAAAAAATTGTGTTTCTTTTACTTAACGTAAGTTGTCATTTTTTATTACAAACTTTTATTTCCTTAAATTATTTCCCAGTTTCATGATATTTGCTACTAACATTTTTCTTGTGCTCGGCTTTCGTGAAAAAAATTTGCTTGCCCATATATCTCATTTTTTTGACCCTGCCAGTGATTACATATGTGCATAATCTAACAAAACACATATGCACACTTACTTATAAGCTATTCTTAAACAAACATAATAAGAAAACTAGTGTGAAGAATTGTGTAGTCCGTGAAGACAAAGTTGTGGATGAAGGTTTGTGATAGATTGGTTCTAGCTAAAGAACTAGACATCTAGCTTAGTGTCAGAAATCAAGATAAGCGAAAGTTGTGTAAGTTTTTCTCTGCCATAAGAGAGCTTGTTGACATAGTGAAGAAAACTCTCGAGTTTAGTGCTCGAGGAGTGGAGTAGGGCGAAGAGGTGCTTCGTTACCGAAGCACTATAAATCCGCGCGTTGAGGATTGATTAGTATCTTACTCTTATCTCCTATTTCTTACATGTAAATTTCTCATACTATCCTATTAATTGTTTAGATAAGTATATTGTTCATATTGTGCAAGTGTTGAATTCACATAAAGTCGAATCTAGAATTTTTACAAACACTTTAAAACCTTAAATTAAAAAGCAGTAAACTATTCAACCCTCCTTCTAGTTTTCCACAGACAAGTAAATTTCAAAATAAGGCCCCTAATTGCTTTTAGAATCATCTTTAAAAAAGTAGTACACATACATCAAATAACTTGATTGCAAAGACCTTATACTGGGTACAAATAAAATCTGCATGTTGATAGAAAATATTAATCGACTTTAGGCCCCGATCAAGTAAGGAAAAAGTCTTTCCCACGTTAAGCAAAAAGCATAAAAGTTGTAGTACTCTAAGTTGTGAAATCCCAAAAAACATTTTGTGGTCTAACTCCATTTAAAGAGTCGGGGAATCAATTTTTAATATATGAAGGTCATGCGATCACACATAAAACAATCAAACAAGCATGCAATAAACATAGGCATTCATCGATTATTGCATATCATACAATTAACACATAAATACGTATGTATAATAAAGATGTAAGGTTTATAAACCATGATAAATATGCATGTATTTATTCATTGCATCTTTAAACATGTAAATAATGCAAATAAGCTGAAAAACGGTGAATTTAAAGCAAGTAAAAAGACACACATTTTAAATCACGTAAAATCTGCAAACTAGGTTCCCTTTTCTAGATTATAGGAACTCTTAGGATTCATTATTTCACCAAAATAAGCCTAAGGGGCTGCCAACAAAATAAACAAAGAAAACAAGCAAAAACAAACATTTTTTAGCGATTTTAACTTTGGGGGGGGGGGGGGGGGGTGGGGGGGGGGTGGTGGGGGTTGGTGTTTTTTTTTTAATGTATTTAAAAAACACCATTAGCGAACGGCTTGTGACGCCACTGTTGAGATTTGGTATCTAATAACCTATATTAACACGTAATATATGCAACGGATATGGTCCTAAAGGGATGCGTATGATGTGACTAATTAACATAATACAATAACTTAATAGTGTACCTCTCGGTTCTTGATTCGAGCAACAATGAAGCTTAAAAAACTTGCCTTGTTCTTTACCAAAACCCACGAAACACTTACAAAACATCAAATTAGATGTTTTTCTATTCTATGAGATAGTTCCACACTACACCGTCAGTGATTACTAACAACCCGAATTGCTAGGTTCTAACTTTCACGATCAGAAAACAGAAACCCTTGTTTTGTGTTTTAATTAATATCGTGATCATAAAAACCCTAAAAGTGTAACATTCAATTGATTTTATATGGATAAAATAAGAGAAAGAATCACCAACTTTTTATTCTAAGTGGATTTGTATTTAGAAAGATGAGTATCCAAGACATTCCAAATACAATACCAAATACTTAATTATCAAGTTATGGTTTCTTTCCTTTTCTTTTACCTTTTGGCCGGCCCTTATTTACAAAATAGTCAATTGTAAATTGATTTTTGGACCTTAACTGTTTTAACAAGTACAATACATCTTAATTAGATGACCTACTCGTTAATTATTCGTCAAACGAGCTAACTAACGATTGTTAAGTAATCGTGAAATAATGACTAATATAATTAATATAAATACATTATTAAAGATTGTATCTTGATGCATACGTGTGTGACCCCATAGGCTTACGTTTCTCCAGCCGTATATACATTTACTATTATATGAGCATATCCGAATATACGGTGTGTGCTTGGAAGGGCATACGGCGTAAGCTCTTCATCACTTAGTCCATTTTAAATCCTTGACGTATTAAAGGAGCTCATTACCGCCATATGCTCTAGGATGGCATATAACGTGTATGATTTGGTTGGAAAATTATGCCTTCGTCCACATTTAATTCTCTTTTGGCTCGTTCTAGTCCCCACCCTTTTTTTTTTTTTTTTTTTTTTTTTTTTTTTTTTTTTTTTCGCGAAGAAATGTATCCTCTTTTATTGCTTTAATTAAACAATATCAATAATTTATAATCATAATCAAACACAAAAAAGAGACAAAAATGATGAATTATCGTGAGAATTTGATAGCTAAAACATGTATGATTAATGAGCTGTCATTTTTCAAACAATTTTGTTCTTACAAAAGGAGAAGTTAGTTTGACGTAGTCCACATAAACGAGTATATGTGTGAGTAAGAAGCTCTCCTTACTTAGCAGTAAAGTTCTTATAACTTGATATTGCAGCAGTCAGCTTAGTACGAGCACCCAACTAAGCTCCCTGCATCTGCTTCACAATTTCATCCCATAAATCCTTGGCAGTCTCACAACTGTTAATGTTCATTAGAATATCATTCGGGATACTGAGAATCAGAAGATCTTTAGCAAGATCATCAGCTTCAACCAATTTATTTTCAACAACATTATATTCACTCGAATCTCTCACGTAAGGTGGTCCTTCAGCAACTTGACCCATGATTAGTGGACAAGGTCCATTTCTCGATGAATCTTTTATGTAAGGTCCAAGAGGTTGTTTTACGATATACTGATAGAAACGAATTTTCAACTGAGTATACTTTTCCCTCACACATATTACTTGTCGAAGGTCTTTATAAAAGTAGTGTCCGTATAATCTCGGATTAACCATCTGGTTATAAATCTTGATGAGATACTTAACTGTACAAACACATAAGCATACTGTAAACATTGTACAACTATGTAACGCAAAGAGTAGAGTGTCTGAATAAAAAATATGAATTCCCATTGCACAATTACTATTATCTTGATGCTTGAAGCTTATATGATCACGAACCCAATTTAATAAATCCCGAATTCCTGGTCTTCCGTAAACCAAAATGAACCTTAAATCAATATTTGGTTTCTTGACTGCGTTAAAAGATAAACGATACTAAAATTAGGAGTAAACAGTTTAAAGACACAAAGGACCAAAATTGCAATTCGTTGCATTTCTTTAAGATATAAAAATCCAAAACCCTAGCAAACGTAACCCCTCTTTCTAAACCGCAGCTTCTTGTTGTTGTTGAGGTTGAAGTTTGAAGAAAGCAAAAATGGCGAAATCAATGAGATGTAAGAGAGAAAAGAGACTTCGGGCAATAAAAAGAGAGATGGTGGGACCCATTTACGAGAAGAAAGATGAAGCTAAATATGCGGCTCTTGAAGCTGCTCTTAACGCTCCTAAACTCCCTGTTCGTACCCGACCCGACAATGAAACCATGTCTTTGGATGCTCCTGCTGACATCATCACCACTACTATTACTAATGGCGACATGGGTACTTTTTTTCTGCTAATATTATATCAACTTATCAAAGTTTATTTCTTTTCTAAGTTGGGTATTTTATAAACTACTAGCATTTATGTTGAGTTTTAGTTAGGAAAATGTTTTTAATAGTAGCCAAATTGTTAAATTTTAACAATTTGTTTTAGGAATTAGGGATTTTTGTGCTCAAGTGATTCTGCTGGTTGTTGTGTTTGCAAGGAATCCTACAAGGGTAGTATTAGGGGGTCTTTGAATCAGCTTTTTTTGTCGGCTTATTAACTTATTAGAATTTGGAAAAGTTTGCAAGCTGCTTCCTCCTACAAAAATTATTTTATTGACTTAAAAAAACCATAAACTCAACTTATAACCTCATAAGTTCGAAAAAGTGAGGCTTATTGATCATCACACGATTCTTTTCAGCTCATACGCCGACAAAATAAGTTAATATTAGCCAGCCTTGGTAATAAGCTCTTTTGTTTCTTTAGATCGGTATGATGGTTGATATACATACGGTACATCTTTAAGGATTTATTCTTTGAAAAGGGGGTGTTTTGGGATGGCTAGTTTAAAATTTTATTTTTTAGTAAACTAAGTATATTTATATTCCAAAAGCTCAAAGCACTTATCTCATTAAAGAAGGTGGAATACAAAGCACTTGATAATGCAGTGATCTGTAAAGGAACGGGATAAAAAGAGTTTGTTTTCCCGGAAGAAGATGAAAGGATCGAAGGAAGGTTCAAAACAATTTAATTGGATATAAAAGAATATAGAAATATATCACTCCAAATCTTATTCAAATCATTAAACAAGCCTAGATCTGGATTAGCGTTTGTTTATACCTTACACTGTCTTTAACAGTCATTTCACTCTTAGTCTGTTTATATCTAACTCGTGCATAAGAATAATTTAGTAAAGTATGACACTTTTTTTTTTCTTTCTATCAATTTTAGTAACAAGCAAATAAAGTTATTGTGTCATCTATTTTCTGTTGAAACTTAAGAACTCGTTAGGGTAAGGGGCAAATTAATCTGGTCGATGAATATTTCTATTAGATCTTTCTGAATTCTGAGTGCTCATTTCAAGTGGAAAGTTCCAGCAAATGTAATCTATGTAGTCTAACTAGTCTCCCTTGCGGTCATGTTTTTCTAGGATCTGATGAGCTGATAAACCTTAGAACTGTGATAAAACTATTTGTTTTGACTATTGTGGGTATATGTTTTGATCAAAAAAAACATTTTTAAATAAAGTCAACATACAAGTGTCTAATCTTTCATAATTTGGTACAATTCAAAAATTGTGACAATATGGATTATGCATGATTAAACTTATTTTATGTTTCTGGCTGTATGATTTAACAGACGTGGAGATGGATGATGGCAACCAAAGCAGCAAGTCATTGAAGCCGATGGGGAAGAGGATGAAAAAGAAACTAAAACTCAGCAAGAAAAAGTACCGCGGCAAGGGGAAGATCAGGAAGAAGAATGTGTAGCTCCATTTATTGCAATGCTAAATACTTCATCATCTACAAGGTGAATCAATGATCCCATCAGCCTCCTACTTGTTAACAGAGTCTTCACTTTGGTTTCTATCAGGCTAAGTTGTATGCTCTTTACTTTAATCCATAACTATGGAATCAGTGACAAACTTCATGTATTTGCTGCATTTTATACATTAGTCCAATTTTGTGACCCT
Source organism: Tanacetum coccineum (assembly GCA_026074375.1). Lineage (NCBI taxonomy): Eukaryota > Viridiplantae > Streptophyta > Magnoliopsida > Asterales > Asteraceae > Tanacetum > Tanacetum coccineum. The sequence continues at coordinate 39,779 of BQNB010006303.1, forward strand.
TCAGTGTTGTGTTTTTTTACAAGTGTCGTGTTTTTACAAGAGCTCTAAAATTATATTGAAAGAAAATCAAAGCGCCATTTCATAAGATATACCCAAGTGAATCGAGCATAAGTCATCGTATAAACGAAACATGAATTTGGAACCTACTTTTGGTAGAAACATGAGAGGTCTTTCAACACGTTAGAGTGCACACAAACAAAAAGAGATTAGAAAAAGAAACACTTTTATTAATTGGCAAAACTGAAAATTTTGCAAGTTTACATGACTACAGTTAGAAATATCATGACTTTTTAACTGCCTTAACGTCACTGACGACACTAAAAATTTTAAACGAGATGCGGAAACCTGACCTAAACGAGAATGTTATAAATATAATACCGAGGAAAAACGATTCAACCAAAACGAATGTTATAAATATAATACCGAGGAAAAACGATTCAGACCAAATTTTATGGTTGAATCGATTTTTTCCACGGTAATATATTTAATAACATTCGTTTTGGTTGAATCGTTTTTCCTCGGTATTATATTTATAACATTCTCGTTTAGGTCATGTTTCCGCATCTCGTTTAAAATTTTTAGTGTCGTCAGTGACGTTAAGGCAGTTAAAAAGTCATGATATTTCTAACTGTAGTCATGTAAACTTGCAAAATTTTCAGTTTTGCCAATTAATTAAAGTGTTTCTTTTTCTAATCTCTTTTTGTTTGTGTGCACTCTAACGTGTGAAGACCTTCTCATGTTTCTACAAAAGAAGGTTCCAAATACCATGTTTCGTTTATTGATGACTATGCTCGATACACTTGGGTTTATCTTATGAAATGGCGCTTTGATTTTCTTTCAATATAATTTTAGAGCTCTTGTAAAAACACGACACTTGTAAAAACACAACACTGAAGGGTCACAAAATTGGACTAATGTATAAAATGCAGCAAATACATGAAGTTTGTCACTGATTCCATAGTTATGGATTAAAGTAAAGAGCATACAACTTAGCCTGATAGAAACCAAAGTGAAGACTCTGTTAACAAGTAGGAGGCTGATGGGATCATTGATTCACCTTGTAGATGATGAAGTATTTAGCATTGCAATAAATGGAGCTACACATTCTTCTTCCTGATCTTCCCCTTGCCGCGGTACTTTTTCTTGCTGAGTTTTAGTTTCTTTTTCATCCTCTTCCCCATCGGCTTCAATGACTTGCTGCTTTGGTTGCCATCATCCATCTCCACGTCTGTTAAATCATACAGCCAGAAACATAAAATAAGTTTAATCATGCATAATCCATATTGTCACAAATTTTGAATTTGTACCAAATATGAAAAGCTAGACACTTGTAATGTTGACTTTATAAAATGCTTTTTTTGGATCAAAACATATACCCACAATAGTCAAAACAAATAGTTTTATCAGAGTTCTAAGGTTTATCAGCTCATCAGATCCTAGAAAAACATGACCGCAAGGGAGACTAGTTAGACTACATAGATTACATTTGCTGGAACTTTCCACTTGAAATGAGCACTCAGAATTCAGAAAGATCTAATAGAAATATTCATCGACCAGATTAATTTGCCCCTTACCCTAACGAGTTCTTAAGTTTCAACAGAAAATAGATGACACAATAACTTTATTTGCTTGTTACTAAAATTGATAGAAAGAAAAAAAAAAGTGTCATACTTTACTAAATTATTCTTATGCACTATTTAATAAAAATCAGACTAAGAAGATGGACTGTTACGCACAGTGTACGTATAACAAATGTAATCCAGATCAAGGCTTGTTTAATGATTGAATAAGATTTGAGAGATATATTTCCTATATACTTTCTATCCAAATCTTCCAAATGTTTTGAACCTCCTTCGATCCTTCATCTTCTCCGAAAAATAAACTCGATATTATCCCGTCTCCTTACAGATCACTGCCTTATCAAGTGCTTAGTATCCACTTTTCTTTATGCAGATAAAGATGCTTTGAGCTTAGAATAAAACTACTTAGTTTACTAAAAAAATAACATTTAAACTAAGCCATCCCAAACACCCCCTTTTCAAAAATAAATCCTTAAAGATGTACCGTATGTATATCAACCATCATACCGATCTAAAGAAACAAAAGAGCTTATTACCAAGGCTGGCTAATATTAACTTATTTTGTCGGCGTATGAGCTGAAAAGAATCGTGTGAAGATCATAAGCCCACTTTATTCGACTTATGAGGTTATAAAGTTGAGTTTATGGTTTTTTAAGTCAATAAACTCATAATAAGTCGGAGGAAGCAGCTTGCAAACTTTTCCAAATTCTAATAAGTTAATAAGCCGACAAAAAAAGCTGATTCAAAGACCCCCTAATACTACCCTTGTAGGATTCCTTGCAAACACAACAACAGCTAATCAACTTGAAAAAAAAAAAAAAAGCAACAAAAATCCCTAAATCCTAAAACAAATTTATTAAAAAATTTAACAATTTGGCTACAATAAAAACATTTCCTAACTAAAACTCACATAAATGCTGAGTATTTTATAAACTACCCAACTATGAAAACAAAAACACTTTGATAAGTTGATATAATATTAGCAGAAAAAAAGTACCCATGTCGCCATTAGTAATAGTAGTGGTGATGATGTCAGCAGGAGCATCCAAAGACATGGTTTCATTGTCGGGTCGGGTACGAACAGGGAGTTTAGGAGCGTTAAGAGCAGCTTCAAGAGCCGCATATTTAGCTTCATCTTTCTTCTCGTAAATGGGTCCCACCATCTCTCTTTTTATTGCCCGAAGTCTCTTTTCTCTCTTACATCTCATTGATTTCGCCATTTTTGCTTTCTTCAAACTTCAACCTCAACAACAACAAGAAGCTGCGGTTTAGAAAGAGGGGTTACGTAAGCTATGTTATTGATTTTTTATATCTAAAAGAAAGAGAACGAATGCAAATTTGTGTCCTTTGTGTCGTTTAAACTGTTTACTCCTAATTTTAGTATGTTTATCTTTTAACGCCAGTCAAAGAACCAAATATTGTTTAAGATCATTTTGGTTTTCGGAAGACCAGGAATTCGGGATTTATAAATTGGGTCGAGATCATAAGCTTCAAGCATCAAGATAATAGTAATTGTGCAATGGGAATTCATATTTTTTATTCAGACACTCTACTCTTTGCGTTACATAGTTGTACAATGTTTACAGTATGCTTATGTGTTTGTACAGTTAAGTATCTCAATCAAGATAAAAACCAAAGGTAAATCCGAGATTATACGGACACTACTTTTATAAAGACCTTCGACAAGTAATATGTGTGAGGGTAAAGTATACTCAGTTGAAAATTCGTTTCTATCAGTATATCGTAAAACAACCTCTTAGACCTTACATAAAAGATTCATCGAGAAAATGGACCTAGTCCACTAATCATGGGTCAAGTTGCCTAAGGACCACCTACGTGAGAGATCAAGTGAATAAATGTTGTGAAAATCAAAAGAAAATTGGTTGAAGCTGATTATTTCTTGCTTAAAGATCTTCTTATTCTCAGTATCCCGAATGGATATTCTAAAATGAACATTAACAGTTTGTGAGACTGCCAAGGATTTAAATGGTATTAAATTGTGAAGCAGATGCAGGGAGCTTAGTTGGGTGCTCGTACTAAGCTGACTGCTGCAATATCAAGTTATAAGAACTTTACTGCTAAGTAGGGAGAGCTTCTTACTCACACATATACTCGTTTATGTGGACTACGTCAAACTAACTTCTCCTTTTGTAAGAACAAAATGTATTGAAAATGACAGCTCATTAATCATACATGTTTTAGCTATCAAATTCTCACGATAATTCATCATTTTTGTCTTTTTGTGATTCAATATGATACCAAATTATTGTAAATGTTTATTTAAAGCAAAAGAATAATTCTCGCGAAAAAGACTAGAAAACGAGCCAAAGATGCCTAAAAAGAAGAAGGCATATTCCAACAAATCTAAATCGTCATATGCCACCTAAGCATATGGCGGGATAGCTCTCGTCAAGAATTAAAATGGACTAAGTGAGTGAATAGCTTACGCCGAAGCCCTTCAATCACACACCGATATTCGGATATGCTCATATAATATTAAATGTATAACGGCTGGAGAAACGAAAGCCTATGGGGTCACACACAATTCATCAAGATACAATCATTAATAATGGTATATTATATTAATTATATTAGTCATTATTTCACGATTACTTAACAATCGTTAGTTAGCTCGTTTGACGAATAATTAACGAAAGGTCGTATAATTAATATGTATTGTACATGTTAAACAGTTAAGTCCAAAAATCAATATACATTGACTATATTGTAAATAAGGGCGGCCAAAGGTAAAAAGAAAGGAAAGAAACCATAACTTGCTCCTTAAGTTATTTGTATTGTATTAGGAATGTCTTGGACTCATCTTATAAATACAAATCCCATAGAAACAAGTGGTGATTCTTTTTCTCTTCTTATATCCATAAAAAATCAATTGCATGTTACCCTTTAGGGTTTATATGTCGATATTAATAAAACACAAAACCCAGGGTTTTGTTCTTGATCGTGAAAGTTAGAACTAGCATTCGGGTTGTAATCCATGACGTGTAGTGTGGACTATTCCATAGAAAACATCTAATTTGATGTTTTGTAAGTGTTTCGTGGGTTTTGGTAAAGAACAAGGCAAGTTTTTTAAGCTTCATTGTTGCTCGAATCAAGAACCGAGAGGTACACTATTAAGTTATTGTATTATGTTAATTAGTCACATCATACGCATCCCTTTAGGACCATATCCGTTGCATATATTACGTGTTAATATAGGTTATTAGATAACAAATCTCAACAGTGGCGTCACAAGCCGTTCGTATGGTGTTTTAAATACATAAAAACCAGTAAAATCGCTAAAAAATGTTTGTTTTTGCTTGTTTTCTTTGTTTATTTTGTTGGCAACCCATTAGGCTTATTTTGGTGAAATAATGAATCCTAAACTTCCTTAATCTAAGATAAAAGGGAACCTAGTTTGCAGATTTTACGTGATTTAAAACGTGTGTCTTTTTACTTGCTTTAAATTCACCGTTTTTCGGCTTATTTGCGTTATTTACATGTTTAAATGCCATGATAAATACATGCATATTTATCATGGTTTATAAACCTTACATCTTTATTATACATACGTATTTATGTGTTAATTGTATGATATGCAATAATCGATGAATGCCTATGTTTAGATTTGCATGCTTGATTAGATTTGTTTTATAGGCTGATCGCATGTCCATCGTATATTAAAAATTGAATCCCGACCCTCTCTAAATGGAGTTAGACCACAAAATGTTTTTTGGGATTTCACAACTTAGAGTACTACAACTTTTATGCTTTTTGCTTAACGTGGGAAAGACTTTTTCCTTACTTGATCGGGGCCTAAAGTCGATTAATATTTTCTATCAACATGCAGATTTTATTTGTACCCAGTAAAAGGACATTGCAAAAATCAAGTTTATTTTGGGAAAAATGTTTTTTTTGGTGTAACTACTTTTTAAAGATGATTCTAAAAGCAATGTGTGGCCATATTAGAAATTTACTTGTTTGTGGAGAACTAAATGGGGTTTAGAATAGTTAACTGCTTTTACTTTAAGTTTTAAAGTGTTTGTAAAAAATTTACGATTCGACTTTATGTGAATTCAACACTTGCACAATATGAATCAAAATACTATATCTAAACAATTAATAGGTGAAGTATGAGAAATTAATGTAAGACAAAGATAAAGAGTAAGAACAATCATAACCACACCGCGAGGATTTATTGCTTCGGTTAACGAAACAACCTCTTCGCCCAACTCTTACACTCAGACCACCTAACTCGAGAGTTATCTACACTATTTCAACAAGAACTCATATGGCAGAGAAAAACTACACAACTTTTCGCTTATCTTGATTTCTACACTAAGCTAGATTGTCTATTCTATAGCTAACCAATCTATCACAACTACACTACACAACTTTGCTTCACGACTGACACAACATCTTCACACCTTAGTTTTTCTACACACCAAACTATCAAAGCCACTGCAATAATCACACCTAAACTAACAATACTAGGAAAGATCACCAAGAATCCACCTATACTTACAACAATAACCAAGATCAACAACTACACAACATTACAAGATTTTACAAATTGATTTACAAGGTGAAATATATTGATGTAATGATTGGTCAACAAACACACAAAGGTGTAAAACTTCCTCACTGATGTATGATGTCATACTCTCTTTGCACTTGAGGATTTAAGCTTGAGTAAGCCATGGAAAGCAAAGCTTTAAAGAATAATATTATTAAACGAATTTAATGATAAATTAAAGATGTGTGGGCTGTTTTTTATCAGAAAGAATGAGTGCAAAAGATGAGAAAATAGTGGAGAATATTCCAGTATTTTATGAGGCCATTCTAGAGGAGCGTTCTACCTAAGGTGCTTCCCCTTAAATAGGTGGGCGGTCCCCTTAAAGATAAAGGGGTCGCCCGTGTATTTAAGGGGGCCGCCCTAGACTAGGCGCTCCCCAGTTTGTCCTTTTGTGTAGGGAGAATTTTCTGGAACTTTCTAGCCGTTTTAGGTCCGAAAATTTGAATTTCAAAATGTTTATTTTGAATAAAACATTTCTTTAATTGAAAAATGTTTGGTATGTTTTATAAAAATGTATTTACAACATTTTATAAAAGTGTGAGGTTGAATAAAAATTTCCTTTGATCATAAAATGCATTAAGCATTTATTTATTCATACCTTTAAGTGATATAATTTTCGAAATGAAAATTTACTACTAATTACTTGTTTACGTTTAATTTTACATTGACATTTTTATCTTTTTGATTAACAAATGTAAAAGATGTGAAAAAATATTAATAATGTATTTAGGCCAATATTTCTATCAACAGTCACCCTCTTTTAGTTGATTACAAAATTTAAAACTCATTTAAATGTAAAATTATATTTAAACAAGTATTTAGTGAATTTTATGTCATTCTTCCCCATTTTGTAAATCAAAAAAGGCCATTGTCCGAGAATTGCTAGTAAAATCACGAAAAAATTCCCCCCCTTGAATGTGTGCATCCCCCTAGTTCGAGGCAACCAAAGAATCGAAGCTATGGATTTCTTGCTACAAAAACGAGTTAAACATACAAAAATTTCTAACATGAAGCAAGGAAGTAAGAAAAAATATGACAAGTGCAACAAACATCAAAGCAAAGATACTTATTCATTTAGAACAATGTATGTGACACTACACACCAACATACATAAAAAAGAAAAACAAATAAGCTTTAGAAGTCATATTGATAACATCATGAAAAAAAAAAAAACGCTAAATATCCATAGAAGGATTTTTGACTTTCATGCGACAGCAAAAGGTGTTTGACGATTGTTTTGTAGGCATTTACGAGATTAGTTAGTTTGTTGATGAAAGTTTGGAGCCGGAGCGGTTTGTGGAATGGTAATCTCTTGAACTCTAGGTGATGATTGTCGAGTGAGTAGGAATTCAATCCAATTGATGTCCTCACTTAAAGCAAGGAAATTTTTTTGGGTGAAGATGCAACAAGGCAATACCCCAACATAGGTTTCAACATGTTAAATGTTGAGGGTGTGTGGTAGGTTTTGAGAGTAATGTGAATAAGGGAATGTTTTGTTTTGTATTTGAGAGAGATGGTCATGACAAAAGAGGTTTGATAGATCTTGTACTTGATTAATGTCATCAACTATGCATTCTCTACTTGGTAGATAGATGTGGTGTAAGTTTAGTTTGGTGATGTCAACTTGATTGGATCTTTAGTGTGAGTTACATGTTAATTGATTGTTGAGACTGGTGAAAATAGAGGATGTGAGACAACTTGTGGTGATGTGGTAGTGTCCTTAATGTAAGGATTTGATAATGCTTGATTGGGGTGATTGTTTTCTTGAGATGGTTCATGATGAGGAGTGAGTGGTTTTGGCATTGTTGTAGGTTGAAATTACATGATCCTCATTGGATGTGTTACAAGTTTAGTTTACTCGCTTCCAAATGTTTCACACCATGTTTGGTACCCATAATGGTTATTGATTGTGTTTGTTAGGTAGATGTCATTTGTGCGGAGGATTGAGATGAAATAGGTTGAGGATGTATTTATAGTGGAGGAAAGGTTTAAATTAGGAAGAATGAACATTTAAAGGATCAAATCCAAGAAATGTTTGTGAATTTAGGGAAACAGTAGCTAAGTCTAGAGGGTATTTGGTCAAAAAGGGATGAAAATACTGTTTTACCCGTGAACTGTCTAGGCCGGTCCCCTTAATTATGGGTCGGTCCCCTTAAAGATATGGGGATCGGCCCTTTATGAATTAAAGGGGCCGCCTACTGCTATTTCCCAGATTTCCAAAAAATCGATTTTTCTCAAAATTTTGTGTGAGGGTTTTTGTTTTTGGTGTTAATTTGTAGCAATTCATCCCTTTTATGGCATAAAGATTTTTTAGCACATAGCAATAAGCATTCAACAATCACAATATATGACAAGTTGTGTAGGAACACGATTTCCAATAATTTGGCATATAAACAATATGAATTTGAAGACCAAAAGAGTGAAGAGCATATAAATAGTTAACTAGATTATGCCAAAGAAATTTTCTTGACCAAGAGGGTTAAGTTAAAAACTGTAACCAAACTTTTGTGCAAATACCAGTGTGTGCCTAAGTGCAACAAAATGTGGATTAGCGATTATTTCGACACTAAAGACATGAAAACCTAAAGAAATAATCCAAAGGCACCTGATTTGAGTTTGCTCAAACAAGATTGTCGAAAAATATATATAGATTATAATACTATTGACAACATGAAAGAGAACATTAATGCATATGTGAAAAATATTTTAGCATAACTACAACAAGATATGAAAATTGATTTACATGTGGCACCTATTGGTGAGAAAGGACTTTTTTAGAAAAAATAGATTGAAGAACTATTGTATGCTATTATATATGAATATAGAAGAAATTGTAAAAGTTTTGCTTATAGACTTTTCCAATCTTGTGTATTTTAAGTAAAAAAGAAACTTAACGGACAGAGATAAAAGAAAAATAATATTTAAGTCCAGTCCAGGATGGTGGTCCCCTTAAAGTCTGGCCGGTCCCCTTAAAATTAAGGGGGCCGCCCTTTATGAATTAAGGGGGCCACCACCTATTTCAGAGAAAAATTTTCTCAGATTTTTGACAAACAGTTCTTTGATGATTATCATTTCTTTATTATGCCGAAAACTTAATCAATTTGTTCCATCATTCCTAGACCTAGACGTAAGTAGTTTAAATTGGGGGGGGGGGGGGGGGGGCTCATGTTTTAAGTGGTTTAGTTAGAATATCGACTATGTTGTCTTCCAGAAGACTTTTCTATATAGATATTCCCTTAATGAACATTATATCGCGAATGAAGTGAAGGCTAACCTCAATGTGTTTTGTTCGTGAGTGTTGAACGGGATTCTTACTTAAGTCTATAGCCCATTTGTTATCACGCTTTTTAGAATTCGTCTAACTACACCATATTCAACGATAGCTTGTTTCATCCATAAGTCTTGTTGACATGCCTTTTTGGCGCTTACATATTCCGCTTCGGTTATGGATATGGCAAGAGCGGTTTGCTTCTTCGAAAACCAAGATGTTAGGCAACATCTCATAAACATACAAACACCACTAGTGCTCTTGCGATCTACGTAATCTCTCGCATGAATCTGAAATCCGCATACATAGTAAATTATCATGTTTCTATGCGGATCCCTAAGGAAACCAAAATCCTAAATGCGTAGTGCCATTTAATGTAATCGGGGAGTGAGAAGATACGTTTAACTGCTTCTAGGTGAGAGGTTTTGGGATCCTCTTGAAAGAGTGCACAAAGGCAAACACTAAACATGATATCGGGTCTACTTGCCGTTAAGTATAATAAACTACCTATCATGCCTCTAATTTGTATTATCTACGACTCACCGTCTTCGACTCTTCGTGAGTTTTAGTTTCCCCGTAACATAGGGGTTTTCATTGGCTTAGAGTCTTCTAGTCCAAATTTCTTAAGCATTTCCTTAATATATTTTGATTGATTAAAAAATATTCCATCATCTAATTGTTTTATTTGTAATCCTAAGAAAAAATTTAGTTCCCCCATCATACTCATTTCAAACTCATCATGCATGATCTTGGCAAAGTCATCACACATTTCTTGACAAGTTGATCCGAATATAATGTCATCAACATATATTTGTGTGACAATTAATAAGGTATGGAGTCTTTCTTTTTGATTTAAGATATGTTATCTACCATTCCCATGGAGTAATCATGTTTAATAAGAACAGCCCTCTCTGCATTTTAAATCAACGTAAAACCAAGCTTTTTGGGGCTTGTTTCGACCAGATAAAAGATTTCTTAAGTTCTATAGACAAAATTAGGTTTTGTCGAGGTCTATAAATCCCGGAGGCTGGCCACGGTAAACCCCGTCATTGAATAAAACCGTTAAGGAATGCACTCTTCACATCCATTTGGTATAACTTAAAGTCTAGTGCGCAAGCATAAGCTAAAAGTATTCTTAAAGGACCTAGTCAAGCAACTGGTTTCTAAGTAAATCCTGTCATAATCAATTCCATTCTGTTGTTATAACCTTGAGCGACTATAACCTAGCTTTGTTCTAGTTACGGAATACCATTTTTATCGAGTTCATTTCTATATACCAATTTATTCCTATAATGGTTCATAACCATGGATAGGGACTAGTTCCCAAACATCATTTGTTTTAAATTGGTTTAGTTCCTCTTGCATGGCCATTACCCAATTTTCAATCTTTTAATGCCTCATTTATATTTTTAGGTTTTATTGTCGAAATAAAGCAAAAGAAATTGCTTTTGTCTTGAGCTTGCGACTAAGAATTACTTTGAGTAAGATAACAATAATTATTTTCTATTGATGAGTTTTAGATTCTTTAATATTTACAATTTGATTATTTTCTAATGAAATGTCTTCAAGATCATTGCCTATGGGTTTTGTTTTACTAACCTCAATATCTTCTTCTTCGACTAACTCATCATCTTCCAATGGTGATGTTTTAGGCGAGGGAGGAGTTTCATCGAAAGTTACATTTAACGACTCATCAACAAACCTTTCTTGATTGTAAAGAAATATATTAACTAAACTATTATGCGAATATCCTAGGAAAACACCTATCGTACGAATTTAGGTTCGAACTAGGTGATGTAATCATTTGAAATAAGAATAAAGCATATACTGTCTGAATACCTATAAATAAGTATAAGGTTTGGTTTCCTACCTCTTAACAACTCGTATGGAGTTTTTCCTAAAATACGTCTAATGGAAACTTTATTAATTATATAGGTTAACATATCGATCGCATTACACCAAAAATTTGAGGAATATGATTTTGTTTCTGTATTAACTGTATACTACACATTTTCTTGTAGAGTTCGATTTATATTATTTCTACTACCCCATTAGATGTGAGTCCGAGAGCGAAAAAATTATGAGATATCCTAATTTAATCACAACATTTCGAACTGTACTTTCGATTATCAAATTCCTGACCACGATACTTCTAATTGATACAATGTAACATTCCTAATTTTGATTAGGAACATTTGCTAAATATATAGAATATTTGAAGCTTCGATTTATTTGCTAAAAATCTAGTCCATGTGAATCGAGAATAGTCATCTATGATTACTAAGGTATAACGATTCCCTCTATAGCTTCATATGGCGGAAGGGCCAAACAAATCTTAGAAGTAGTGTCTAAGCATCTAGTTGTTTGAAACTATATTTTAGCCTTTGTGACTTGCAAGAGCTTACTTTCCAATTTTGTCAAAGCATCACAAAAATGTTTGGACGTATTTTAGTTTGGATAAGATTTCTACTAATCATTAGATGCCTAATGATTGAATTAGTTGGCCACCAATTAAAAATTAGTGTGACCTAATCTCCTATGCCATAGTGTGGAGTTTTCGTCTAATGTTGCAAGGCATATTTTATCTTCCGGTTTATTTCCTAGTTTCATTACATATATTCCTCCTTTCCTAATTCCTTTACCTATAACCTTTTCATCTTTGATTATTTCGCTATTGTGTTCGGTTAATATTACTTTGCATTTATTATCACATATTTGACCTACACTAAGCAAGTTATATGTTAAGTTATCTACGTGCTCAACATTTTCAATTATTAGGGAGTCTTGAGAAATTATACCTTTGCCTATGATTTTACCGCGTAAGTTGCTCCCAAAAATTACGTTTCATCCGTTGTATGCTTTGTATGAAGAAAACAACTTTCGATTACCGGTCATGTGTTTTGAGCATCCACTATCTTTAATCCACTCATCGGGTTCCAAGTTTATTCCTAAGCATATTTCATCGGGCTGTGGTATGTGCTTAAATACACATACCTTTTACCTAATAAAACGAGCTAAAAAGACCAATAATGACCAAAAATGACATAAAAATGCATTGTATATGTGTATTTTGTGATTTGTGTCTTGCAGGTACGGATATTAAATAAAAGGACAAAAACAAAGCCAATACGGACAAAACCAAGCACGGGAATGGAAAGAGCGCGGAAAACCGAAGCCGAAGGCGTATACATCCTTAATGGGCCAACCCGTACCTATTTTATTGGGCCGGTCAGCCCATTAACATGTTATATATATACTAATATAAGCCTTAACTTAAAAAGCCCAATATCCCTTGTCCATTAATCCTAAATCTAAATCACATACGCTGGCCCAAATCCATAAAACAATGCCCAAACCAATCCCCGTCCTTATTCATAACCCAAGTAAAAAAAAACTGGTCAACATTTACTGTTCCCCTTTCCCTCCCAATTTGACTTTCACACGCAGGGGACGATTACCAGGGTAAATCAATATCACCTCCACACGCTCCTGAGCTTCTAGAAGATCTCTCTGACGTGTCTGACACTACTCAAGGCCACGCTGGCAATCCTCTACTCTCCCATTGGCTGTGAATGCGTGGAGGCTAATCAAGGGCTCAGATTGGATTTGTTGGATTGAAGGGACGGGATTGAAGGCTTAGGACCTCACACATCTTAAGATTGTCTAGTTTTACCTTATTTTATAGTTTTTAGTAGCTTATTTTGTAACTTTAGCTTATTGTCTTCTTTCAAATGTATTTTTCCTTTTTCAGCAGCTTGTAACTTCTTTTAAGATTAATAAAATTAAGTTTCATTTTAATTTTGCCTTAATACCTGTTTTACTTTTAAGCAATTATGTGTTTTGAATATACTAACAAGCTTAAAATAAGCTCAGTACTATATAAACTATTGCTTAGTTAGTTTAGCTCACCTTAAGTTTTAAACTTATTAAGCATTTACCTCAATTTCCATACTAAAAATTTACCTCAACTTTTTTGGATGATAAGCCAATTATAGATGGGCTTATGGATAATACCAGCTTATCTCTGATAAGCTGGAGCTTGTAGATAAGCTCCTTTGAGCATTTATGATCCTTGTTTGAGCTAGGATCAAGGTACTTCTCCTTTTCTCATTTAATAGCTTAAAACTGTTTAGCTTATCTCTTTTGCTTATTACTGCTTATTTTCTATTTCTATTTGCTTTAATATGCTTATTAATGTTGCTTATTGCTTATTTGTGCTGTGTTATAGCTTAGATCTCTTTTATTCAAGTTTTTTTCATATAAACTATTGAAACAAGACAAAAAAATATGTCCATTGATCTAGATTATTGATAAGTGCTTATTTGTGGCTAAAAATTGCTTATATGTTCTTAAAATTGTTAGAGCTTAATCTGTTTTCATCTTTTACAGCTTTTTGAGATCTGTTTTGGCTTAAAAATAAATTTTCATATTTTAAAGGAGTGTTTGAGTTAAGGTTTAAAACGGGTCAAAATAGTGTTAAATCTGTCTTAGGTGCTCAATTTAGATATCATTAGCTCTTAGTAGGTCTAAATGATAGTTTTTATAAGTTTTGATTAAGTATCGTCTAGTTTGATAGTTTTTTATTTGAATTCCAAGTCTGCTAGTTCAAAAGTAGTGCTAAGATGCTTATTAGTTGATTTTATAAAATAGATGCTTAAGGTGTTGGTTTTGTGCTATGAACTGGGTCCTAAATTTAACCTTAAACATTCTTTGTTTTAAGTCTAAGACTTTTGGAAAAACCTTTTGAAAACCTTAGTTCAAAAACAATCAAGACTTATTAGTTGTTAAGTCAGTTTATGCAGCTAATTTGTGGTCACAACTATGATTAAACTTGTTTAATTTTTATCAAGATTAGCTTATTGTAGTGTAAGCTTCATCTGTTTTCAGTTATTAGTGAGTCAAATGAGTTTTAAAGTCTTAAAATGGTGACTGCAAGTGTCATATATTTTCAAAAAGCCAAAAATATACTAGTGTAGTCTGCCTGTTTCATGTCTCTTTTTCTAGCTTAAAAAAAAAAAAAAAAAAAAAAAAAAAAAAAAAAAAAAAAAAAAAAAAAAAAAAAAAAAAAAAATTCTTAGCAATCTTCTTAAATTTTGCTTATCTTTGTTATTTAAGTCTTAGTCTTCATCTTAAATTACCTACTTTTATATAAATATTGCCAAAATTGTTACTTAATTGCTTAAAGTTGTTAATTGCAGTAATTATGGAGTACATTGTGAAGACAAGCTAAAAGGCGCACATTTTAAAGCTTAAACGAGGACTTTGAAGATTACTTATTTCTGACTCAATACGCCGTATCCAGCAAAGAAGATACGGCGTATCAGCGCCTAAACTTCACAAGAAAGCGCGTATGTTCAATTCCCAATACGGCGTATCCTGCTAACTACATACGCCGTATCCAGCTGGTCAAACAATCAAAGATCCTGCATTAAATGAAATTAAGGAAAGAAATAACTGATTAATTATGAACATAGCATGCACTCCAAGGAATACACTCCTATACGCCGTATTGACCTTACTCAATACAGCGTATCCACTCATTTTCAGAGACTACAAATAGAAGAATCAAAAACAAGTTTTCGGTGTGTAAAATCATATTCTCTATACCATAAATATAAAAGTTAATTTTCTGAAGTGAAGAAGAGCAGCCAAGGTCAAGCATCCATCACGATTCCATAGAAGACACCGTGTGATTCCTATACTCTTGTAATCATTTAATTTTTGGTATCGTTCAGTAAAACGTTTAGTTTACCATGGTTAATTGATCACACTTGTATAATTACAATGGTTATGGGCTAATACCCTCGGGTATTAGCCATTTTAATGAAGACTTAATGTTTGGTTTGTTTAATCTTGATTGCTTAATTTATCGTTGATTGTTTAATTATGTTTATCACCTAATACTTGTCTATGTGCTTGAATATGCGACCTATCATTCAATTGGGTCTAGTGATGCTGACCAAGTAACCTAGATACTAGGATAGCTCTCCATATCGTGTTTTATATATCTGGACCAATAGGATCACAAATAATGTTCTATCTTTGCCTTTAGATTAGTGAGCTTAGTTGGCCTGGCAGGTGACCCTTGGATCAACAAGTACGTTCTTAATCATTTGTAAAGACTTGAATAGTGAACTACCCGTATATAAAATATTGTCAATCAGTAAGTGGGTAAAGTCACGATGGGCTAGGGTTTAACAAGATCATCATTGCTTTAATCCCTAAGAAAATTTATAGTTAAACTAAAAGGATGTTTTATGTGGATGCGTTAATTGTGACAGGATTCAACGTGTCTAGGTCTTAGGATGATGTCCCGCCTAAGTCTTAAGAATGTGGTTCGGTTTTTACTTTTTCAAAAACCGAAAAATTTCAGTTCGTTTTCGGTTTTTGTCCAAAAACCAAACCGTAAAAACCGAACCGAACCAGTTTTATAATAATATATTATTAATATAATATAAATAAATAAATAATAAATACAATTTATAAATTCATATTTATTTTATGGGTGAAATTTATATATATATATATATATATATAGTAGGGATCCAGTGAGAAGTAAATTAAAATAAGAAGTGGTGAGAAGTGACTAAAACCACACATTTGAGATGCAACGACTTTCATTAGATGCATTTCTATTCATCTAGATGCACCATATAGAGTTTCGAAAGTTAATTTGATGTGTAGATGGTGCAAATTGATTTTCATGATTTTGACACATGTAGAGGACCAAAAAATAAGAGAAATCATGAAATGCATCTAAAATACGTATATGCATCTAATTAAAAGCTAGAAAACACATTATGATGCATTATAATGCATCTAAGATTATAGAGATGCATCTAATTTAAGTCGATGCATCTCGGATATGCGGTTATAGTTACTTCTTATCCTTCTTATTTTAAGGAAACTTCTTATTTGATCCTAACTATATATATATATATATAATATTTGATATATAAAATATAATATATAGCTTAATGTTTTATAGTAAGTGTTTTGTCATGTACGTGTGTTTACTTGACAATATATCGTTACATATATGACAATGATCATACTATGTGTATTTTCACTTGCATGTGTGGGTGTCTCATTTATATGTGTATAATTGTTGAATTTGGGTCAACATTATTATGCTCATATTGACAAAAATAAAAAAAAAAATAACTAATTTTTTACGTAAAACATGTTTATTAGTATAAATTAGCCACAACCAAATATAAACGGTTTGAAACCGAAAAAACTAAACCGTAAAAACCAAAAAACCAAAAAAATCGAACCGCCAAAAACCGAGTGGTTTTGGTTTTTGGTTTTATAAAAACCAAATATTTCTGTTCGGTTTCGATTTTAGCCAAAAACCGACCCAAACCGAACCGTGCACACCCCTAATTAAACTAAAAGGATGCTTTATGCGGATAGTTAATTGTGACAGGATTCAACGTTGACCTAGGTCCTTAGGAGATTGATGTCTCCCTAAGTCTTAG
The DNA here is from genome assembly GCA_026074375.1 of Tanacetum coccineum. Classification (NCBI taxonomy): domain Eukaryota; kingdom Viridiplantae; phylum Streptophyta; class Magnoliopsida; order Asterales; family Asteraceae; genus Tanacetum; species Tanacetum coccineum. The sequence continues at coordinate 56,681 of BQNB010006303.1, forward strand.
AATATATTCCGCTTCGCGATAAACATTCATTGCACTAATCAAACAAACCAGCATTAAATTGGATTTAATATGGCTAATACAGTTTTCTATCATTTGGCTTGTACCGCTCTTTTATCTTCTGATTATTTTCTTGCATGTTTATCGTGTATTGAATTGATTGCTGTCACCATAAAACCTGTGCTAGACTCTCAGGCTGAAAACCCCCCATTATCATTCGAACTAGGTTTAACATAGGTTTAACCATAAAATGACACTAACATTGAGTGAGTAAATTAAAAATACTATATACTGATAAGGTTAACGACCTCAGCTCTTATTGTTCGACACCATACTTACACGAAACTCCACCCGATCGGGTACACTGCCGTTAAAGTGTGTTTTAGGATAGTCAGCTAAATATCAATTTAAAAACTTGGTAATCCAATAAATTTGACCCTAACACACATCACATCAAGTTTTTTTGGCACCCGCTGCCGGGGATGAAGTTGTTTAATTTTTTATTTCAGTAGTATTTTTAGTTTTAGCATAGTTTAGGATAATTTCATTATTAGTGTGTTTTGTTTTTGTGTGATTTTGATTTCTGCATTGGTATATTTGCCTATTTGTGTTTTTTTGTGTTTTTCCTGCATTATTACAGTTTTCACTAGATAACTCTATGAGTTGAATACTGAATACGGTGTATCATCTTCTTGGATACAAAAATATATTTTTTTCAAACCAAAAGAGCATATTCGACTGTTAAATCATCATACGACGTATCCATTTACTGAATACTGCGTATTAGTCAGTTGACGTTTTCTTATCCTAGCAAATTTAAACAGGAAAATGGACGACCCCAACATTACTATGGAAGAGTAAATCAGGCATTGAGAAGAAAAAGATACTTCGTATGCATGGTAAGGTGTATAACTGGGAAACTGCTACGTATGGTAAATCAGGTATGATGAAGACGAATCAGACCTCAGTTTTGTTATGAAACTGAATACCAGCCATAGTCTTTTTTAATGACGCGCTAACATCTGACGTACCTCTCCTGTGAACCCACGGTAATCTCTTATACGCAAATGAATTGAACTTTAGAATATCGTTTGACGAATCCGACGATGAAGATTACACGGTAATTTATGACAAAAATTCATTTTCTTATAAAATATTTTCTGTCGACGATTTGAAAACGGATTTGGAAAATGGTAATGATAAAGTCAATATGCCTTCGTTTCCGTCACCCAAGCCTACAGTCAGTTATTTTGATGATTTAGACTACTTTAAAGTTTTTGAGAGAGAATTTCCAGCCATTGTTTATAATGATGGTCTAACATCTAAATTAGATTTCTTAACTGAACCTACTGTAAGTCCTCAACATATCGATGAATTTAATTTAAAAGATGAGACATCATTGTCTGAATGTGATGAAGAGGAACAAAACGTTTTACACTTTAATGATCTATTTCCTTTCAACTTAATTTATCCCGATGACTTAAAATCAGATAAGGACAATGATAATAATAAAATCGATATCAAACAATTTTTAGGGGGTAATGTAATAAATACTGATGATGGTGCCTATGCACATGGGTCAAATAAGCTTTTGGAAACAAGTCATGATACATCTAATAAAATTTTCAAAACTGAAACTTTTATCAAGGAATTAAATGTTAATATCGTGGCTTGGAATTATCTTAACAACGAGATGCTATTAAATCTTATAAAGAATTTATATGTGCCGTTTGGCATCCCGTTCGACCCCAAATTATTTTATAAGGATGGGATTAAATTGGGGCAAGTCTAACTTAAAGACTTTTCTGTAAACAAAAGTGCTTACCGGGAGACAACCCGACTGTTTTTAATTGTTTGATTGTAATTTTTAATTGCTTGATTGAGTCTGTCTTCCCAGACAGTCAATACAGAGTATTGAATCTCTATGGATACGCCGTACCGAACCTGTCTGGACGTTATCAGTCTTTTACGTTCAGTATTTAATTTACTGCAAACTTTAATACATTTATTTTTACATGATGCAATACGGCGTATCCTTGGGTTTGGGATACGGCGTATTGACTACCTATACAGTGTGTTTATCTGTTTTCCTGCATTGTAACCATTGTAAACCGAGTTAGGAATTGCACTTTTGTCTTCTAAAATTTTATGCAGGACCTTGCTGTAAGGCAATCAACGATATGGTATACTTTGAAAAAGAGGTGTGTTGAACTCATTCAGAAATTATGACGCCTCGTCAACACACTTTTGCTCAAGAACTCAAATTGGAGAATCATCCAGAGCAACATACCTGGGGAGTTTCTGTTCTAATCCTATTTTCCGTTTTCTTTAATTGCTTTATCTATACAATGAGGACGTTGTATAATCTAAGCAGGGAGGGGTGGGGGGGGGGGGGGGGGGGTGGAGAATTAAAACACCTACTTGTCCTTTATTTTACAAATAATATGCTTAAATTATGCCAAATTTTATTTTATTTAGCATACGTTTGTAAAAATTACTAGTTAGATGACCTCGCGCACTATAACCCTTAATGACTATTTGTGAGAATTAAGCCTATTCCGTTTCCAAAATGTTTACCAAAAATTTCATAAAATTATGAGTGTGCCGGTGATGTAGTGGACTTTAGAACTTGGCTTGGTTTATCACTCGAGACCACAATGATGAGTACTATGGACTTAGATGGAGTAACATGTTTAACTGGTAAATTTCTAGGAATACGACCCAAAAAGGCCACATGTTGTAAAATTATACTAACTACACTGGTTAGTTACCCTCTGTGTAACCCTTTGCTACTCTCACTATAAAGAGTAAGATCTTCCTAGAAAAAACCTGCTGAGGGCCATACCTGACCATTTTCACACCATTGTTATATTTTGTTACCCCTTAACACCTTAGTTACCCTGTAATTAAGCATATTAAATCAAAGTGCTAGTTGCTTGTGTAAAGTTTTGTATTTCCTGGGCAAAGTGAAAATTTTTCTATCTCTGTTTAGGTCAGTTATTGCACAATGCAATGAGAAAAAGCTGTAGCATCGTGTATTTTGCTACTTTTAACAATAATTGTATTATGTCCGAAGATGAAGTGTATTAAAATAAAAAATTATCCGAAAAAATAATGATGGTGAAGACGATGAAATTACACCGAGATTAGTATTGTTATGTTATGAAAAAAAAGAAGAGAAAAATAGAAAATTGCATCAAAAAAGAGAAAGAACGATTGATAGTCGATTCGTAAAGCTTAAACCGATGAATTACTTAGAAGGATCGATTATTCGTTGATATGAGGTTAAAAATCAACGATGTATAGTTTTGTAAAAAGTGGCCGATATCACCACTTTTGTAAAAGTATGTAAAGTTTGGGATGATTGGGAAGTTGACCGTTATGGGAACGCCAACTTAGGTTGTCTTTGTCATGCTATGATCAAGACGTTTGTTTATATTTCGAGTCTTTATCATGGAATGGTCGGGAAAAGTTTCAAGCAACTATGTACCTTATCTGTTCAAGCTTAATCTATTTGTTTTGTGAATTTTATTTAACAACCATTTACTTCCCTTTCCTAGCAACTAACCTTAGGTTTTACTCGAACGAGGTTGAGATCGAGTCATGCATGTCTATTCTGTCGTTACTGTTGAGTCTAAATTTGACCCAATGTTGTATAAAGCTCAATCAAGAATGACAAGCCTCAGGGACGTCGAAGACCAACTGAAGAAACACTTTATCTCACTAATGCGGTGTCAGTGAGTAAAGTACATGAGCTATAAGCAACATGAGAGTCTTTGAGATTTGACAAATATCTCAATGACTCTCGGTGTCTATCTCCCTCAGGAAGCAAACATACATATCTCCCCGAGGAAGCAAACATAATATGTGTGGGGACCTTCAAAAGAAGAGAGTACAAGAGTTTCCATAAAGGTGGAAACAAGTTTCTTACAATAAACAAAGTATGGTTGTTGCCTTTCTAGAAAAATGAGACATGCATGACAACCATCACATGTTACTTGTACTTTTATCTCATATATAAGAAATGTTTGTAATAGGAAGTAGACATCGATTCTAAACAAACACAAAAATAATACAATGTATTATAGTTGATAGGATCATCCTCCCATAAAGTATAAGCTTAGCTTTGATTAATGAGATTTTTATTTGCCATTCATTCGGGATAGTGTTCCGCAACTATCCTATGTAAATCTTTGATTCATTTCTAATAAGATTTATAAGCATTGAAAAGTACAAATTGTGTTATTAGTTGTCTAATTTGTATTGTGTAAAACTTGTTTTTCATTTCTTAAAGTATTTATGTTTTACACAATTTTTAGGACCAACAAGTGGTATCAAGAGCCTATGGATTATTCTTGTGATCCAGATCCTTTTGAATGACTACTAATAACATTTTATCAATGTCAAAATTATAGTGTAAAACTTCAAAAATTGCTACTATAATTGGCACTTTTGAAGGGGCGAGTACACATATTTTACTAAGATATCAAAAAGCACCCTCACTCAATTCCCGACAAAATCCCTAACAAACACCTAACATCCCACACAACCAATAACCCAAAAACAATCAAAAACTCTATGACAAAAACAAAAGCCATAAACCCACCATAAATTTCGTCACCAAATCCTATTATTATAATACTATATTAAAGATCAGAAATCAGAATCCGTGCACATTATTAAGATTTTCGGGTCGACCCGGGTTGACCCGCCCCGCTCTTAATGTCACAATTTAATGCCGCGTCATCCAACCCGGGTTAATTAAAACCCGTTACCCACTACTAGGTTGTATTAAAAAGTTTCTTTCTTCCACCTAGGGGGTACGTGTCGACTGCAAATCTCAAATCTCTCACACTATTATCCACTCATTCCCAAATCTCCTCATTTCAGTTCATCAAAATTAAGCAAATCCGCTCCTCATCAATCAGGTAATATTTATATTTATGCTATTGTTTTGGTTTGTGTGATTGAGGCAGCCATCATTGATGTATTGATTGTGTTAATTCATTGACTTTTTTTAATTTGTGTAATTAGGGTTTGATTGTTTGGGGTTTGATATTATATTATTGTTGCTTGTGTTCAAGTTTAAAGCGTACATAATGGGGAAAGTATTGGGGGTGATTGTCCTTTTGAGTGATGAATTTGACAGGTGGCAAACAAAGTTTCATGGAATGAAGGAATTGATGCACGGCAAGCGGCAAAATCAGCAGGTATTTTTTTTTTGCCTAATTTATTTTGTATTCGATAGGGTTTGTAGGCTTTTCAAAATTACATCTAGGTTATAAGTAATATAGTTTTTTATGGGTATTCGTTAAGTTTGCATTTTGTATATTGGGTATGTTTGATTTTGTGCTTATGTGGAGAGTTTGCGTTTTTCTATTATAGTGTGAGGCCAACATGGATAGAATCAAACTTCGATGTAGTGATCGATGAAATTGTGATACATAATTTGTTTTGTTCATTTGTAGTAGTAATGGGTTAATGGGTCATATCGGGATAAGATGAGTCATAACAGTTTCTAATGGGTCGCAATAGGTATTGTAACGGAGATGCTCGAAACTAAATCCAGGTATTGTAGCGACGCAGGAGAAGAGATAGGGTATGAGATTGGAACACTTGAGCTCATACTTACGTTTATCAGATAAAAGGTTAAATGGATCAGTAGGTTTTTGAATTATAAGCTCCCACCTTTGTTTGATTGCAGTAGACGCAAAAAAAACTTATGTTTGCTTAATTTTCTATGTTGTAGGGATGCTGATGTTCTCATATTGGTAACTCGATTTGTTCAGCTGAAAGATTTGGGTATGTTTTTTAATTGCTTCGGAATAAATAGTAATTTACAACCTTTATTTGTAAACCATAGAGGCAATATCATAACACGAAAAGTATGATATTGCCTTCCATCCTAGCGTGTATGTTCGTGTATGTTTGTAAACGATAGAAAAGTTGTAATAAATAGTAATTTACAAACTTCATCGTGTTATGATATTGCCTTCCATCCTAGCGTGTATGTTCGTGTATGTTTGTAAACAAAATGTGATATGGTAACAAAACGGTCTCAATTATATGGAGAAGGCGCGTCTTGGTGTTTACGATAGAAAAGTTGCAGACGCTCATAGGATGTTTCGTCTGCTACAAAACTTTTAAAAGTGTCGGCGTTCTTACCATCGGCTAGGAAATTGCTGAGGTGTATTACACAGATACTTAAATGAACGATTTTTTTTCATCTTCGTTTAGAAAATAATACGTGTTATTTTATAACGATGCTAAATAACTGAACGTAAATTAGCTTTTCATTGTTTCACGAAGAAAATGTTCTGTTGTTGCAGAGACAAGTGTTTGTTTTGAAAATAGAGCGCGGTGAAATAACAGAGAGAGGGAAGCTCAAGGTGGCGGGATTTAGTGACCCGAGGCTTAAGACAATGGATAGGAAAATGTATTGCGAGACCTGTATGGCTAACATGGTTGACTGTCCCAGTCATTTTGGACATATTGAGCTTGCCAAACCTATGGTTCATATTGGATTTATGAAGACGGTGCTCAGTTGCTTAAAGCTTCTTGCAAATGAGGTAATACTTCATATAACCATCATGCAATATGTGTTAACCTACATATATGGTGGTATAATTAGATATTATCGATTCTTTTGTTGGACCGTTGTTGGTGTTGAGTATATAAGGGAATGATGTTAACTGTTGGCGTTGTGCTTGATTGGAACGTATTCAGTTATGTCCTTTAATAGCTGTTATGTAGATTGTTGCAAGTGTAAATAAAATTTTGCTCTCTAATTCTGAATATATTTATTTTTGTTAATTTTCATTGATTTTGGTAATTTATTCTAATTGGGTACAATTGAAGCATCAAAGGTTTATAATCAAGGGTTTTTGCAAGATCGTGGTTCATAAAAGTTAGGGTTTTGATCAATTAAGGGTGTGTTTGGGTTTCGGCTCATACAAGGAAACAAGAGGGGTTCTTGTTTGATTATTTTCTTTACCCCTACACACCATTGTAAGCATCCTAGAACCATTCTTGATGTTATTTTCTTAAGTATATGCATGCATTTATATTTCTATAAATTTTGAAATCCATGTGTTTAAGTAATAAATTGATATTGAGGTGATTTTAATTGGTTAGAGGTGTTAGAGGAAGGAGATATGTTAGTTAGGCGTATTTGTGAAGTTGTGATATGGTGAAAATGACGTTTGGTAGAATTTTGGAACAGGTCGGTTATTGCAGAATTTACGCAGCGGGTTTCGGGTACTGTAAAAATGTGTAAACTGATTTTAGGCTTGAAAATATGAAAGATCATGTCCGTAGGTTCGATTCGATATATGGATCTCCCCGTATCTCCTAAAAACTACGGCCAATTGAAATTTAGAAAATTTTTACTAAAAATTCAGTTTTTGGGAAAAATTAGTTGCTGGCAGATTTTTAACGGGGTAATTTCGGCACTTTCGGGTCCGTTTCGGCCTTCGGCCGAAACATGAAAGTTGTTCGGAAGACTGTTTTACTTCCCCGCGAGGATATCCGAAAGGTCTGGATTATTTGATGGGGTTGTAGAAATAAGTTCAAGGTACATGTGTCGAATTGGATAGAGCCATATCTCCTCCGGATGAGTGAGATATGACCGATTTACGGAAACTAGTCAGTTCTGAACTACTGTTTGAAAAAGGGATTTAACTCCAGATTTTTGCACTAAAGTGTTGGGTTTTTAAAACATGGTTAAACACTAGACATCATAAGCTTTCATCTCTCTTTGGATTCAACTTGATTGCTATTATAGAATAGGATTTATGGCCAAAACCGTAAGCGTTAGAAATTCAGCGAACTTTCTGTTTTGAGTTATGATTAGTAAAAACTCATTTCCCGTGGATTGGTAAATGGTTTGATTAAAAGGCCTAATGTTCTGGAAACTAGACTTAAGTATCTTTCCAGGGGTGAAAGCCCCATCCTTGTATCTTTTATAGGTTAAGAGATATGGTCTTGTAAAGTTGACTAAAAATTCAGCAACATAGTTTTACGCCTTTTCTTGAGAAATAAAAGTGCGGCCACATAGTAATAAGATAAGAATCGCTAAGCGAGACTTAGTAGACACTTAATGTAGTATAAGTGCAGGTTGTATACCAATTTGGGGATAAAAATACTTCGGTTAAGTTATAATGCAATGCCATGCATATCTCGGAAACATATCTCGTGATCATTCGATTTGTTTTTACGTATCGATCATCTTTATCATTCTAAGCCGCATCACGTCTTTTAGGTTGTGATTAGACGCTTCTCGCTCGTCCGATGATTCATCTACTTTTGGTCTTCATAACTCCTCGGTGAGTTCATAGCCCCACCTTTTCTCTTTTAATGGTTTTCATAACTATTTTCGGGGTGAGAATACATGCTCGTTTTACTAGTAAACTTATTGATTTCTACTACATGAGCGCTACATGAATGTTTTTATTAAAGCTTTTACTTGCCTACCACATGATTTCTAATACATGTTTGATACATGGTTGTTTACTCATAAATTTATTAAAGCTTGATTTGCTTACTACATGATTGAGATCATTGATTATCTATTTACAAAACCATGAGTTTTGAAGACATTATTTGTTTTACTAATGGGACACAAGTGCTTGAAGGGTATGCCTGACCCGATTATGAAATTATCTGCATGAGTCGCTATTGCCAAAGTCCCTAATTTCATGAATCGTTAATTGCCCTGTAGGGGTGAACGCTGGTACATTTAATAGATCTATTGGGTTTCATAACCCCGTCCGAGGTCTGAATCGAATTCTTTCGAGCACCTTTTTAATGGGCGATTTGTATTGAGAATCGTAGGTATGAGGCAATAATACCTAGTATTGGGGCAACTGTATTTGCATATGATATGCTTTATTGTCAAGGTTTCGGTGTCATAAGCTCAATGCGGTAATGTTGAATGATACTATGAAATACTGTCGCTGGCTGATCTTAAACCTTGTGGTCCACTACTGATTATTACTTGATTTATCGAAATCACTTTGAAATGTTGTAGCGCTACTTTTCTTACTGAAATATTTACTTGAATTATCTCAATACTGCTTTTACTTAAACCTATGAATTCACCAACATTATTGTTGACGTTTTTGCATGTATTTTCTCAGGTTATTATATTGCTAGCTGAGCACTAGGAGCATTTGGATGCGCGGATATCAAAATTTTAGAGACTTGGTTTTTTTTCTTCACATTCGACAACCATTTATTATTAAAATATACAAAGGGGTCATGTTTAAACTCTTGTAACTTTTGTTAAAAAGAAATTATTGGGACCTGAATTTACTCTGATTTATTTAAATCGAATGTGACATTTTATTAAACGTCTCTTTTACGACACCATTTGGGTGATTGTTGACCGACTCACTAAGTCTGCAATCTTTGTACCAATGAGGGAAACTGATCCCATGGAGAAACTGGCAAGAATGTACCTAAAGGAAGTGGTCACGAGGCATGGAATCCCCGTCTCAATCATTTGTGATCACGACCCGAGGTTCGCATCGAATTTCTGGAGGTCACTTCAGAAGGCTTTGGGTACTAACTTGGATATGAGTACTGCATATCATCCTCATACTGACGGACAAAGCGAGAGAACTATTCAAACTCTCGAGGATATGCTGCGTTCTTGTGCGATCGACTTCGGAAAAGGTTGGGTTAACCATTTGCCGTTGGTCGAGTTCTCATATAACAACAACTATCACGCTAGCATCAAGGCTGCACCATTTGAAGCACTTTACGGTCGAAAGTGTCGTTCACCTGTGTGCTGGGCCGAGGTTGGACAAGTACAACTCACTCATCCAGAATTAATTCAAGAAACAACCGAGAAGATCATCCAGATCAAGCAAAGGATGCAAGTCGCCCGTGATAGACAAAAGAGTTACGCCGATTTAAAGCGTAAGCCGATGGAATTTCAAGTTTATGCTTAAGGTTTTGCTTTGGAAAGGGGTTGTACGTTTTGGAAAACGGGGAAATTGAACCCTAGGTACGTTGGACCATTCAAGGTGTTGGAAAAGATTGGATCCGTTGCTTACAAGCTTGAGCTTCTGCAAGAGCTGAGCAGGGTTCATAATACGTTCCATGTATCCAACTTGAAGAAGTGCTATGCCGACGAACCTTTAGCCGTTTCGTTGGATGGACTTCACTTTGATGACAAGCTTTAATTTGTCGAGAAGCCGGTAGAAATCATGGACCGTGAAGTTAAACGGTTGAAGCGAAGCCACATTCCAATAATCAAGGTTCGATGGAACTCCAGGAGAGGTCTTGAGTTCACATCTGAACGCGAAGATCAATTCAGGAAGAAATATCCACACCTCTTCACAAAGACCGCACCGTCGTCAAGTGCCGCGTCTTAAGCCTTGAGGACAAGGCTCACTTAACGGGGGGAGACTATAACACCCCGTGTTTTAGGGTCATTTACGACGTCAATAAATTCACTATGTATTTTTAGTATTGTACGCGTTTGCTTTTAAATCGTAATCGTTAAGTTAAATCGCGTAAGCTAAAAATTATCATTCAATGTAAACGGGCATTAAACAATTAAATGTTTACATCAAGCAAGTGTTAAGTAATTATTTTGAGGATAATTATTAACTTTGTTCATTGTATTTTTATTGGTTACGTAAAACGTTTACGTTTCGCGATAAAATACGTTTAGGCATACCCGGAACCACAAAAACATTTCTACGCTTCAACCAATACTCATTTTTATACCCAATACCCAAAGTTTTATAAAAATGCACCCATATGTATATACTTAGCCAAATTCTATGCATAATGATTAAACCTAGACTTACAAACTACATATTATATCTCTATTCATACAACTTGCTAACTTATGTCTTCAAAATAATGGTAGATATTTATAAAAGACCAAAAATCAATATGTACTCCCTCCCCCCTCCAAAAACCCACGACAACAACATATTTAGGGGACAAGGAGTTCACAATTTTTCAACTAGTACATGTACATACACCAACTAATGAAAGTTTATGTCTTTTTGACCAAGACTTCCTTAAAACCCTCCCTTTTGTCTTAAGACTTCTATGTTCACTCCTTGACTAGTCTTTGCATATATAAAGTATCCACTAGTATAGAACACACATACATACTCTCATTTTATAAGGTGAAAACACAAAAACACTCTCTTATACTCCCTCATAGCCACGGCTAACACCAAACCACACCAAAAATCCATACAAAATTAATCTACAACAATTACACACATTCCTATCTTATATATAAGATGACCTAAGGTGTTTAGAAGGATTGGTTCAAGCCTTTACAAGGATTAAAGCAAAAAAAGGAAGATTAGGGTTTCATTGGTTATTAGGGTTTTCAAGTTGTGAAATCTAGGGTTTATAATCTAAACAAGGGTTTAGATTTTGTTAGTCATCCTATCACATCACATTAAGGTCATCTAAAACTCTTTATGTCTTTACATTTATCATTTTATGTATATATAAGTTCTATGTAGCAAAATCACCATTTAGGATACTTTTGAACATGTAAAATGGGTTTTTACTTATGATCATTGTTTTGTGAACTTTTACATATGTTATGTGGTTAGTAATATTATGTTATAATGGATTATAAGTATTGTACAATGTTGGTTTAAATATAAAAAGTATATGGATAAACTAGTTAACTAAAAGTTACTTAATGAGTTTATGATTTTATAAGTGTTGTTAAGGACTTGATTCTTGGACATTTTTAGACAATGATGGACTTAAGGACCCTAGGAATGTAATACATGTGATATATAGTGTTGTAAAGGATTTGTAACAAAGTGGCTAAACAAGAAAGTTATAAAATCAAGCCTAAACATGTTTTTATGAAAAATATCAAAACATTCTGTTTGAATTCGAAAATAAAAGTATTTATTTTATATTTTTATAAAATACTACGTCTCATGACGATTCCAAAAAGGTAAGAAACTCGAAAAACGGATTAACAACGAAGATGATACGTAGTTTACAAGTTATACGTTAATTAAACGCGTTATAAAAGAAATTTTATAAAAACAAGTTATAAAATACTTTTGATTTATAACTTTTATTATTTTACACAGATAGCACTTATTTTTAGGATTCCAAAACATTTCGAATCATAATTTTTGGATCAATAACGAAGGAGTTATGAATTACGCGAGTTTATATACTTAGATGTATAAAAATACTTTTATAAAACTATTTTTATAAACGTTACTGTTCATATAAGACATGAACATTTTGAAAACATCATTAATATGATAGAACTTTTAATAACAAAGACGTGATCGAAAGAATCACTAAAAACGGAGCTAAAACGAGTAAAATACGACATTTATGGGTTTTACGATAACTAAATCTATAAAAATAATTTTATAAACTGTTATGAACAGTAAAATTACTGTTCACCAGTAGGTCAAAAATATGAAAATGTAATATTTTGATAACTCGTCTTAATACGAAAGCTTGGACATAAGAAACGTAAGAAACAGGCTTAAAACGATAAAGTTACATCGTTTTTAATAATGAACTATTTATAAACGTTTTAACTTTATAAATACGATTTCACAAACGCACTTAGATGGTGATGTAGCTATATAGAATTGTATATGGTAGTAGTTAATCAAAGTGCTTAGTACTTATACGACCTATATTGGATTAGGTTTCATTCCGTCATTTCCGTGACGCATTTTCTGTTGTATTTGGATTATCATTCACTCAAGGTGAGTTCATAGCCCCACGTTTTACATTTTAATGATTTACAAGTTTTGGGGTGCGAAACATGCTTTGTTTTATAATTGGACGCAAGTGAACATTTCATATTTAAACTGATTACGTGTTTGGGTTTGCCTAAGTAAGCCGATAAACCCAATGTGCCCCTATCATGAAACTGTAAATCACTTAGAGGTTAAGCGCTGAATGTTTATAAAATAAATCTATTTGAGGGTGAACTCCCCGTTCAGTCATAGCTATCACCGGAACGAACGTATACCAATGTCGGATTTTGGGAATGTTCTGGGTTAGAACATCATTAAGGGCAATGTAGGCAATTTATATTGCAATTCATATATGTTGAGCTTCAGTGTCATGAGCTTGGGGAAACGTAATTACATTTTTGTGATGTTTACATTTGATGTATTATCATAGGGGACATCTTGCGGTCCTACACTTATATAATTTACAAATCTATGAATTCACCAACAATATTGTTGACTTTTTAAAGCATGTTTTTCTCAGGAGGTTAATGAGGTACAAGACAAGGGATACATTGGTGGTTGTTATTTCTCAAGTCATTTGCATTAAAGATTTGGTTGCATTACATTTTGGAGAAACATTTGTTATGAAATAGAGTCTTTGTATAATTTATCAATGAACAAGTAAAGCTTCGGGCTTTTGTAATAAACACTTTGTTAAATCCAAAGTATCGGTTTTAAAACGACACTTTTAAAGATCGTTCTCTACATCTTGTGTTGTTGATCTATGAAGTAACGCTCCCAACCCCATATTCCGCAACGACCCATTTTGGGGGTGTTACAGATTGGTATCTAGAGCCAAGCTTATAGAGAACCAGGTCAAAATTTTTTGCTGGACTATAACCATTTTCAAACATTGCATTTATACAAAGGGGTTTTCACGGGACATACATACACTAGTTGTTTGCATTAGTTAGTTTTACTAGATGCTTACATGATATATATACGTGTTCATATTATAGTACGTACATTACTATGAGGGTCTTATGTATATATATAATGATGAGTTTGCATTCTTTCGCACACACTCTACAATTATTTATATAAGGGTTATTTATATAAATAAGGGAACATTTCTTTAGGCAAGGTAGCACTATAAGCTTGTGGGTCCTAAACGCTACCTAAATGTTAAGCTATCGAATATGATATCTTACCATCATTCATTTATGCCTTGAGTACATATTCATATTTACCATACCAGTCTTATATAATATACGTATATAAGTTAAGTTTTGCTCGTTGTAAGCCGTCATGTTTCATCATCGACGGTTACCTACACGTCTGTCTATATTAATTATGAGCCATGGAGATTCCAGTGAGCTTCTAATGAAGAGCTAGAGGAACCAAGAAAGGATCAGCCTTTACATGCTGATGCCTCGCCTAAACAAAGCTCTAATCACAGACTACATGCTACTCCGATCGAAGTAGAGAAGAGGACCCCGAGAAGATCTGCTGACTATCCTGCTGATGGTGAAACAATGATAATAATGAGTCATACTGATGATGATGATAATAATGACGATTGTTTAGAAGGATGAGGAGAGGAGCACCTCGCTCCGGCCGTCCCTTCTGCTGTAACTTCACTAGGGGAAGGGCGGTTAAATACAGATGAATCTGTCCCCATCAAGCTGAGGATGCAGAAGCAGTTAAGACTGATGATCTGCCTCCTACACCGATCCACACCATATCATCTTGATTTTCTGAACCAAATCAACATATCTGTTTCGGATGTCTAGTTTACTACCATACTCCACGATCACCATCTGCTGAGGCATGCATTACTGAGTTTGCTACTGCACTACCTTCATCATCACTACCACCATCAGTATCACCACCACCAGAGAATATTAAGTCACTTAAAGATAACATAGAGACTAGCATCTAGAATCTTGAGAAGCACCCTGGCCTACAAAAAAATAGATTAGTCAGTGTAGCTCCTTTTGTATTGTATCCTACTAAACTCGAGTAATACTTGGTTGGTAGTGTTAATGAAAAACTTGTACTCTTTTACTCAGGTAAAACGATGTATTAAGTATTAACCTACGTTGTTGGTTACGATCATGCTACTGTATGATGTGGATTTATTTATGCCCATGATGCTTTTATCTTAACCTCTGTATTAATGGTCTCACATTAACATATATTGTTGTAATCATGAGTGTACATATTTGTCCTTGATGAAACTTCATGTACATTTTATTCCCCCTTGTTTTAAAAAAAAATTTTCCTTCAGAAATTGATGCAACTGTTAATCAAGGGATGAGTGTTGAGGAAATTGAGTGGGTTGTAGCCCAGCGAGTGGCTAATGCTATCGAGGCTATTGCTATTTATGAGACAAAAACCGACATGGCTCGCAAGTCAATGAGCCAGACCGAATGACAAGAAGACAAGGTAGCAGAGAATGCTAGCAACAAAAGGAAGTGGGAAGGTAACCACAATGGAAGCTCAAGCCAACAAAACAAAGGGAATAAGGTGCCTAGAGCGCACACTACTAGGCCAATCAGCAAGAAAGAACATGCTGGATCTCTACCTCTGTGCAACCAGTGCAAATTTCACCATAATGGACCGTGCACTGTAAATTGCAGAAATTGTAAGATGGTTGGCCACACAATCTAAAATTGTAAAACACCTGCTACTACTAGGAATCAACAAACTAGCACATGTTATGAGTGTGGAAGTCTGAGACACTACAAGAGTGAGTGTCCAATAGTGAAGTTTCAGAAACTTGTAGACATGATCCATGGGGGGTGAGGGCATCTAAGCATAAGACAATGCAAGATGCAATTGAATTTGCAACCAAACTAATGGACAAAAAGATTAGCACTCTTGCTGAACGCCAAGCTGAGAACAAGAGGAAGTTGGATAACAATTCTAAGAACAACTAGAACCAACAATAGCCGAACAAGAGGCAAAATATTGGCAGAGCTTACACTGCAGGGCATGAGGAGAAGAAACATTACGGCGGATCTAAGCCGTTATGTTCTAAATGAAACTATCACCATGATGGTCCATGTGCTCCCAAATGCTACGAGTGCAACAGAGTTGGCCATCTGGCCCGTGACTGTAGGAGCTCTACAAATGCCAATACTACTAACAACCAAAGAGGCATTGGGGCAAGTCAAAAGGCTATTTGCTATAAATGTGGGAATCAAGGGCACTACATGAGAGACTGCTCGGAGCAAAAGAACCAAAACCATGAAAACCAAATTGGAGGTGCTGGAGCACATGGAGTGGTGCGTACCTTAAGAGGAGGAGAAACCGATCAAGACCCTAACAACATTGAAGATGAGATCGAAGCTTAAAAGAGAAAGTTGTCTCGCTTTGCCTAGTAAACCTTAAGTTGGAACTATCTTAAACTTTATCTCCTTAGGAGTTCTCGTTGTATTTCTCTTATATTTTTGTTGTACGAATGATTTCAAGTTATCTATCAAATCAATGTGTTGTGAAAATTTCGTTGTATTTTAATTCTCTACTCATTTATAGAAGCCACTTCCACCACTATTATAAAATCATAACGCTATTTTGACGAAAATGAGCAATGCATCGTTAGTCCTCAATTATACATGACCTAGCCAACTATGTATAATTCAGGAAAGTACCATGCCGTGCTGAGAGTAGTCACTCTAAAAACTTCTTGTCAAGAAAATAATTTCCTACTTATATAAAGTTTTGTGTGCGTATTCATAAAACGTGTTTACTCTAAGAAATCGAATTAGTAACCATAGCAACTAAGCAGACCTTCACTCCATCTTACTATAAAGTTAGCATCATCTTATACCAAATCCTAAGCCGAGAAGCCGAGACACATCACTAGTCGCCCTAGGACAATTCGCTACCAAATTTGCTCGCCATTAGAGAATTTACTAAATCACCTATTCAACATCGACTTAATGCCGTAGAATTTGGCAGTTTTGACGTCATATGGATTAGTTGGCGAGATACCAGGCCGTCATTTTTTTGTGATGAAAAGATCGTTCGTGTTCCATTCGGAAATGAAATGTTGATTATTCGTAGTAACGGAAGCAACCGCGCAAACGAGTCTCGATTGAACACCATCTCGTGCATTGAAACATAGAAGTACATGCTAAAAGGATGTCAAGTCTTTTTGGCACATGTTACTACAAAGGAGACAGAAGAAAAGTCAAATAAGAAACGACTTGAGGATGTACTGATAATTCGATATTTTCCTAAAGTATTTCCAGAGGACTTGCCGTGTCTTTCTCTGACTCGACAAGTGGAATTTTAGATCAATCCTGTACCTGGTGCTGCATCTGTAGCACGGGTGCCTTATCGGTTAGCGCTGTCCAAAATAAAAAAAAAGTTGTCGGAGCAACTGAAGGAACTATCCGACAAAGATTTTATAAGACCCAGTTCCTCACCTTGGGAGCTCCAGTCTTGTTTGTCAAGAAGAAGGATGGATCATTTCGAATGTGCATCGACTATCTGGAACTGAACAAGATGACGGTGAAGAATCGTTACCCACTCCCAAGGATCGATGATTCGTTCGATCAACTACAAGGATCCAATACTTATTCTAAGATAGGCCTGCGATCGGGCTATCATCAACTTTGAGTACGGGATGAAGATATTCCAAAAACGGCATTCAGAACTCGGTATGGTCATTACGAGTTCCAAGTTATGCCATTTGGCTTGACGAACGCACCAGCGGTATTTATGGATCTCATGAACCGCGTGTGCAAGCCATTTTTGGATAAATTTGTGACTGTCTTTATTCATGATATCCTTATCTACTCCAAGAACATGAAGGTGCATGAAGAACATCTTAAGGTAATTCTGGAATTGCTTAAGAAAGAGAAGTTTTATGCTAAGTTCTCTAAATGTGGATTTTAGATTCCTAAGGTACAATTTCTCGGTCATGTGATTGATAGTAAAGGCATTCACGTGGACCCCGCCAAGATCGAATCCATTAAAGATTAGGTGTCTCCTAAATCACCAATGGAGATTCGTCAATTTTTAGGTCTTGCTAGGTATTACAGAAGATTCATCGGAGGATTTTCGAAGATCGCCAAGCCGATGACCAAGCTTACTCAGAAGAAGGTCAAGTTTGCTTGGGGCAACAAACAAGAAGTAGCATTTTAACTGTTGAAGCAGAAGTTATGTAGTGCACCGATTCTGGCTTTACCTGAAGGAAGCAAAGATTTTATTACATACTTCGATGCTTCAATCAAAGGTTTGGGCATTGTGTTGATGCAAAGAGAGAAGGTGATTGCTTAGGCATCACGCCAACTAAAAATTCATAAGAAGAACTATACTACTTATGATTTGGAGCTTAGAGCAGTAGTGTTCGCTCTCAAGATTGGGAGGCACTATCGGTTTGGAACCAAGTGTATGGTGTTCACTTATTATAAGAGTTTACAACACATTCTTAATCAGAAGGAGCTGAACATGAGGCAACGTCGTTGGTTAGAGTTGTTCAGTGATTACAATTGTAAGATCCGTTATCACCTAGGAAAGGCAAATGTTGTTGCTGATGCTCTGAGCAGGAAGGAATGAATTAAACCATTAAGAATTCGGCACCTTAGTCATGACTATTGGCTTGGATCTTCCTAAGAAAATCTTGAATGCTCAGATTGAAGCACGGAAACTGGAGAACATCAAAAACAAAGACGTTGGAGGTATGTTGATTGAGAATTCTAAGGATCTAGAGAAACTTAGAACAGAAAAGTTGGAACCCTGTGCGGATGGAACTCTATGCTTAAATGGCAGCAGTTGGTACCCTTTCTGGCATTGAGGATTGTGATTAACGCACGAGTCCCACAATTTTAAAATACACCATTCATCTAGGTTCTGACAAGATGTAATCAAGACAGAAGAAGCTATATTGGTGCCCCAATATGAAGGCCAACATGCCACCTATGTTAGCAAATGTTTGACATGCGCTAAAGTCAAGGTTGAACATCAAAGACCATCAGGATTGTTGATACAACCTGAGATACCTCAATGGAAGTGGGACAACATCACTATGGATTTTGTCACGAAGCTTCCTAAGTCATCGCAAGGTTATGGCACCATTTAGGTGATTTTTGACCGACTTACTAAATCCGCAATCTTTGTACCAATGAGGGAAACTGATCCCCTGGAGAAACTAGCAAGACTGTACCTGAAAGAGGTAGTCACGAGACATGGAATACCTGTCTCAATCATTTGTGATCGTGACCCTAGATTCGCATCAAAATTTCTGGAAGTCTCTCCAGAAGCTGTTACTAACTTGGACATGAGTACTGCATATCATCCACAGACTGACAGACAAAGCGAGAGGACTATTCAAACTCTCAAGGATATGCTACGTGCTTGCGTGATCGAATTTGGAAAGGGTTGGGTTAACCATTTGTCATTAGTTAAGTTCTCATATAATAATAGTTATCACGCTAGCATAAAGGCTGCACCATTTGAAGCACTTTACGGTCCCGAAAGTGTCGTTCACCTGTGTTGTTGGCCGAGGTTGGGCAGTATAACTCACTGGTCCAGATATAGTTTGAGAGACAACGAAAGTATCATCCAAAATCAAGCTAAAGAATGCCCCCCAAAAAGGCCCCACCCTTCGTGATCGCAAAAAGAGTTACACCAACTTAAAGCGTAAGCCGATGGAATTTCAAGTTAGAGACAAGGTTATGCTTAAGGTTTCGCCTTAGAAAGGTGTCGTACGTTTTGGAAAATGGGGAAGTTAAACCCCAGATACGCTGAACCTTTCAAGGTGTTGGAACAAGTTGGAGACGTTGCTTACAAGATTGAGCTTCCGCAAGAGTTGAGCAGGGTTCACAATACGTTTCATGTATCCAACGTAAAGAAATGCTATGCCGATGAACCATTAGCCGTTCCGTTGGATGGACTTCATTTTGATGACAAGCTTCATCTTGTCAAGGAACCAGTAGTAATCATGGATCGTGACATTAAACGATTGAAACAAAGCCGTATCCCAATTGTCAAGGTTCAATGGAACTCTAGGCGAGGCCCTGAGTTTACATAGGAATGAGAGGATCAATTTCGAAAGGAAATATCATACCTCTTCATACAAAGCACCGGATCACCGTTGTCAAGTGCCACGTCCATAAGCCTTGAGGACAGGCTCATTTAACGGGGAGATATAAACCAACCCCGTGTTTTTAGGGTCATTATGACGTCAGAAATTCACAATTTATTTTTAGTATGTAACGCAAGGTTTGTGCATTTTAAATCGAAATCGTTAAGTTAAATCGCATAAGCTAAAAATTATCATTCAATGTAAAGGAACATCAAACAAATAAATGTTTACATCAGAAAGTGTTAAGTAATTATTTTGAGTATAATTTAAATAACTTTGTTCATTTTATTTTTATTGAGTTTACGTCGAAGTGATTACTTTTCGCGATAAACATGCGTTTAAGGCATTCCCGAAACCAACCAAAACTTTTTTACGCTTCAACAAATACCTACATTTATTACTCCAATACCCAAAATTTACAAAATAAACATCACAAATAACCCTATATGGCCGATATACAAGTGACATAACAAGATATTAGCTTACCGAAAAACACTATTCTAGATTTCATGGAATGATCTCTACTTTAGGAACATTTTAAGATATTATTTTGCCAGACTTTCATGTTACTTGACAGACTTTCATTAAAACCCTCTAATTGTCCCTTGACTATCCTATGTATATAGTAATGCCATAAACTAGTGAATGATAACACAAACATAACCACATTTGCCTTAGTGAAAACAAAACAAACCACACTTCGCTTTTTCACTACCCTAGCTCACGCTCAAAAAGATCACACACAAATAAAACCATACAAATTTTATTTGCAACATTTCCAAGTATTCTTACAACATATCTAAGATATACCAAGAAGGTTTGAAAGTTTGCTTTAAGTTTTACAAGAGTTAAGCAAGCATGATTCAAGATTATGGTTTCAATTGAAATTAGGGGTTTCAAGTATTGTAAGCAAGAGTTTGTGATCTAAACTAGGGTTTAGATCATATTGTTCATCATCATACTTCATATTAAGGTTACCTAAAAACCTAAATCTCTTTACATTCATGATTTTATGTGTATATAATGTTTATATAGTTAATCACCATCTAAGGACTTATAGCTCGTAGTTTAATAGTTAATAGTACGATTTTCGGTATTAAGTCGGGTACTAATACCCGGTATATTGTAAGTACTATATAAGCCTCTTCCAACTTTGGAAGAGGCAAGCTAGTCATTTATTTTCTTTTCATAGAAACACAATTTCTCTCTCTAGAAAACTCTCTCAAGTGTATCTCTCTCTAGAAACTAGCCAAATCCAAGAATCGACCCTGTGTTATGATATATGATATACCACACTTAAGGACCCTATAAATGTAATACATGTGATAATGAGTGTTGTAATGGACTTATAACAAAGTGGTTAAACTAAAAAGTTACAAAAACAAGTTCAAACATATATTTAGCAAAAATATCAAAGTGGTCTGTTTGAAATTCGAAAATAACATATTTATTTTTTATTTTTATAAAATACTACATGTCATGAGGATTCCAAAAAGGTAAGAAACTTGAAAAACCGTTTTATAACGAAGGAGATACGTAATTTACAAGTTATACGATAATAAACGCCTTTATAAAAGAAATTTTATAAAAACTATTTGATTTTCAGATATGAGATAAATGGTTGGTTATTTTTCATAAAAAGCACATATTTTTAGGATTCCAAAACAATAAGAATCGAAATTTTTAGATCAATAACGAAGGAGTTATGAATTTCGCGAGTTTACGATAATAAATACTTTTATAAAAATAATTTTATAAAAGTTACTGTTCATCTCAGACATGAACATTTTGAAAACATCATTAATATGATAGAACTTTTAATAAAAAAGACGTGCTCGGAAGAATCACTAAAAACGGAGCTAAAACAAATAAGATACGACATTTACGGGTTTTACGATAACTAAATCTATAAAAATAAAATTTTAAACTGTCATGAACAGTAAAACCACTGTTCATCAGGGGACTAAAAATATGAAAATGTAATATTTTGATAACTCGCCTTAATACGAAAGCGTGGACATAAGAAACGTAAGAAACAGGCTTAAAACGATAAAGTTACATCGTTTTTACTAATGAAATATTTATAAACATTTTAACTTTATAAATACGATTTCACAAACGTAATTAGATGGTGATGTAGCTATATAGAATTGTATATGGTAGTAGTTATTCAAAGTGCTTAGTACTTATACGACCTATATTGGATTATGTTGCATTCGATCATTATCGTGACGCATAATCTGTTATATATTTGTTATCATTCACTCGAGGTGAGTTCATAGCCTCACGTTTTATATTTTATAATGATTTATAAGTTTTGGGTGAGAGCATGCTTTGTTTTATAATTGGACACAAGTGAACATTTCATATTTAAACTGATTACGTGTTTGCCTAAGTAGCGATAACCCAATGTGCCCACTATCATGAACTGTAAATCACTTGGAGGGACCGCGAAAATGTTATAAATAGATCTATTTGGGGGTGACGCCCCCGTTCGGGTGATTAGCTATCACCGGGAACGAACGTATACCATGTCGGATTTGGGATGTTCTGGGTTAGAACATCATCAAGGGCAAATGTATTAATTTATATGTAGGCAATTCATATATGTCGAGCTTCAGTGTCATGAGCTTAGGGAAACGTAATTACATTTTTGTGATGTTTACATTTGATGTATTATCATGGGGGAGATCTTGCGGTCCTACACTTATATAATACAAACCTATGAATTCACCAACATTATTGTTGACGTTTTAAAGCATGTTTTTCTCAGGAGGTCAATAAGGCACGAGGTGCAAGGGATACATTGGTGGTCGTTATTTTGGAAGTCATTTGCATTAAAGATTTGGTTGCATTACATTTTGGAGAAACATTTGTTATGAACTAGAATCTTTGTATAATTTAACAATGAACAAGTAAAGCTTCGGGCTTTTGTAACAAACACTTTGCTAAATCCAATGTATCGGTTTTAAACGACACTTTTAAAGGTCGTTCTTATATATCTTGTGCTATTGATCTATGAAGTAACGCTCCCAAACCCATATTCCGCTGCGACCCATTTTGGGGGTGTTACAGATTGGTATCTAGAGCCAAGGTTATAGAGAACCAGGTCAAATGTTTTTGCTGGACTATAACCGTTTTCAAACATTGCATTCATACAAAGGGGTTTTCACGGGACATACATACACTAGTTGTTTGCATTAGTTAGTTTTACTAGATGCTTACATGATTCATATACGTGTTCATATTATAGTACGTACGTTACTATGAGGGTCTTATGTATATATACAAAGATGAGTTTGCATTCTTTCGCACATACTCTACAATTATTTATATAAGGGTTATTTATATAAATAAGGGAACATTTCTTTAGGCAAGGTAGCACTATAAGCTTGTGGGTCCTAAACGCTACCTAAACGTTAAGCTATCGAATATGATATCTTACCATCATTCATTTATGCCATGAGTGCATATTCATATTTACCATACCGGTCTTATATAATATACTTATATAAGTTAAGTTTTGCTCGTTGCAAGCAGTCATGTTTCATCATCGACGGTTACCTACACGTCTGTCTATATTAATTCCGAGCCATGGAGATTCTAGTGAGCTTCTGATGAAGAGCTAGAGGAACCAACAAAGGATCAGCCTTTACATGTTGATGCCTCGCCTACAGCCCTATCACAGACTACATTGCTAACTCCGATCTGAAGGAGGATGAGGAGGACCCCGAGGAGGATCCTGCTGACTATCCTGCCGATAGAGGTGACAATGATGATAATGAGTCATCTGATGATGAAGACAATGATGAAGATGTTTAGAAGGATGAGGAGGACGAGGAGGAAGAGGAGCACCTCGCTCTGGCCGACCCTTCTGTTGTACCTACAGATGATCCTATCCCCTTAAGCTGAGGATGCAGAGGCAGTTAAGACTGATGAGTCTGCTCCTACACCATCCACATCATATCATCTTGTTTTCTGAGACTAAATCCCATGTTGTACGGATGTCTATTTAACACCATACTCCACGATCACCATCTCCTGAGGCATGCATTACTGAGTTTGCTGCTGCACTACCTTCATCATCACTACCACCATCAGTATTACCACCACCAGAGAATATTAAGTCACTTAAATATTACATAGAGACTAGCATCTAAAATCTTGAGAAGCACCCTGGCCTACAGACAAATAGATTAGTCAGTGTAGCTCCTTTTGTATTGTATCCTACTAAACTTGAGTAATAGTTGGTTGGTAGTGTTAATGAAAAACTTGTACTCTTTTACTCAGGTAAAACGATGTATTAAGTATTAACCTACGTTGTTGGTTATGATCATGCTACTGTATGATGTGGATTTATTTATGCCATGATTGCTTTTATCTTATACCTTTGCATGAAGTGGTCTCACCTTACATATATGTTGTAATCATGGAGTGTCATGATTTGTCCTTGGATGAAACTTCATGTACATTTTATTCCCTATAATCTTCAGGAAACGATGACAACTGTTAATCAAGGGATGAGTGCTGAGGAAATTGAGCGGGTTGTAGCCCAGCGAGTGGCTAATGCTATCGAGGCTATTGCCATTTATGAGACGAAAACTGACATGGCCCGCAAGTCAATGAGCCAGACCGAACGACAAGATGACAAGGTTGCAGAGAATGCTAGCAACAAGAGGAAGTGGGAAGGTAACCACAATGGAAGCTCAAGCCAACAAAACAAAGGGCATAGGGTGCCTAGAGCGCACACTACTAGGCTAATCAGCAAGAAAGAATATGTTGGATCTCTTCCTCCGTGCAACCAGTGCAAATTTCACCATAATGGACCGTGCACTGTAAAGTGCAGAAATTGCAAGATGGTTGGCCACACAATCCAAAATAGTAAAACACCTGCTACTACTAGGAATCAACGAACTAGCACATGTTATGAGTGTGGAAGTCTGAGACACTACAAGAGTGAGTGTCAAATAGTGAAGTTTTAGAAACGTATGGACATGATCCATAGGGGGTGAGGGCATCTAAGCCTAAGACAATGTAAGATGCAATTAAATTTGCAACCAAACTAATGGACAGAAAGATTAGTACTCTTGCTGAACGCCAAGCTGAGAACAAGAGGAAGTTGGATAACAATTCTAAGAAGAACTAGAACCAACAACAGCCAAACAAGAGGCAAAATATTGGCAGAGCTTACACTGCAGGGCACGAGGAGAAGAAACATTACGGCGGAACTAAGCCGTTATGTTCTAAATGAAACTATCACCATGATGGTCCATGTGCTCCCAAATGCCATGAGTGCAAAAGAGTTGGCCATCTGGCCCGTGACTGTAGGAGCTCTACAAATGCCAATACTACTAACAACCAAAGAGGCATTGGGGCAACTCAAAAGGCTACTTGCTATGAATGTGGGAATCAAGGGTACTACATGAGAGACTGCCCGGAGCAAAAGAACCAAAACCATGAAAACTAAATTGGAGGTGCTAGAGCACGTGGAGTGGTGCGTACCTTAAGAGGAGGAGAAACCGATCAAGACCCTAACAACATTAAAGATGAGATCGAAGCTTAAAAGAGAAAGTTGTCTCACTTTACCTAGTAAACCTTAAGTTGGAACTATCTTAAACTTTATCTCCTTAGGAGTTCTCATAGTATTTCTCTTATATTTTTGTTGTACGAATGATTTCAAGTTATCTATCAAATCAATGTGTTGTGAAAATTTCATTGTATTTTAATTCTCTACTCATTTATATAAGCCACTTCCACTACTATTATAAAATCATAACGCTATTGTGACAAAAATATCGTTCTTGTTCCATTCGGAAATGAAATGTTGATTATTCGTAGTAACGGAAGCAACCGCGCAAGCGAGTCTTGATTGAACACCATCTCGGAACAACCAAAACATAGAAGTAACATGCTAATAGGAATGTCAAGTCTTTTGGCACATGTTATCTACAAAGGAGACAAAGAAAGTCAAAAAAGAAACGACTTAGGATGTACTGATAATTCGATATTTCCTAAAGTATTTCACGATGATTGCCCGAGCCATTACTCTTACTCGACAAGATGTAAATTTAGCTCGAAACCTGAACCAGGTGTGTTGCATCAGTAGCACGAGGTTCTTAACGTTAGCGTTTGTCCGACGAAAAAAAAAGTTGTCGAAGCAACTGAAGGAACTATCCAACAAAGATTTTATAAGACCCAGTTCCTCACCTTGGGAGCTCCAGTCTTGTTTGTCAAGAAGAAGGATGGATCATTTCGAATGTGCATCGACTATCTGGAACTCAACAAGCTGACGGTGAAGAATCGTTACCCACTCCCAAGGATCGACGATTAGTTCGATCAACTACAAGGATCCAATACTTATTCTAAGATAGGCATGCGATCGGGCTATCATCAACTTTGAGTACGGGATGAAGATATTCCAAAAACGGCATTCAGAACTCGGTATGGTCATTACGAGTTCCAAGTTATGCCATTTGGCTTGACGAACGCACCAGCGGTATTTATGGATCTCATGAACCGCATGTGCAAGCCATTTTTGTATAAATTTGTGACTGTATTTATTGACGATATCCTTATCTACTCCAAGAACAAGAAGGTGCATGAAGAACACCTTAAGGCAATTCTAGAATTGCTTAACGAAAGAGAAGTTTTATGCTAAGTTCTTTAAATGTAGATTTTGGATTCCTAAGGTATAAATTCTTGGTCACGTGATTGATAGTAAAGGCATTCACGTGGACCCCGCCAAGATCGATTCCATTAAAGATTGGTTGTCTCCTAAATCACCAATGGAGATTCGTCAATTTTTAGGTCTTGCTAGGTATTACCGAAGATTCATTGAAGGATTTTTGAAGATCGCCAAGCCGATGACCAAGCTTACTCAGAAGAAGGTCAAGTTCGCTTGGGGCGACAAACAAGAAGTATCATTTCAACTGTTGAAGCAGAAGTTATGTAGTGCACCGATTCTGGCTTTACCTGAAGGAAGCGAAGATTTTATCACATACTGCGATGCTTCAATCAAAGGTTTAGGCACTGTGTTGATGCAAAGATAGAAGGTGATTGCTTATGCATCACACCAACTAAAAATTCATGAGAAGAACTATACTACTCATGATTTGGAGCTTGGAGCAGTAGTGTTCGCTCTCAAGATTAGGAGGCACTATCTGTTTAGAACCAAGTGTATGGTGTTCACTGATCATAAGAGTTTACAACACATTCTGAACATGAGGCAACGTCGTTGGTTAGAGTTGCTCAGTGATTACGATTATAAGATCCGTTATCACTCGGGAAAAGCAAATGTTGTTGCTGATGCTCTGAGCAGGAAGGAACGAATTGAACCATTAAGAATTTGAGCCTTAGTCATAACTATTGGCTTGGATCCGTTTTACATTTTATAATGATTTATAAGTTTTGGGGTGAGAACATGCTTTGTTTTATAATTGGACACAAGTGAACATTTCATATTTAAACTGATTACGTGTTTGCCTAAGTAGCGATAACCCAATGTGCCCACTATCATGAACTGTAAATCACCTGGAGGGTGAGCGTGAATGTTATAAATAGATCTATTTAGGGGTGACACCCCGTTCGGGTGATTAGCTATCACTGGTGTCGAAACTACCAAGCCAATGAACGTATAACATGTCGGATTTGGGATGTTCTGGGTTAGAACATCATCATGGGAAATGTAGGCAATTTATATTGCAATTCATATATGCCGAGCTTCAATGTCATGAGCTTAGGGAAACATATTTACATTTTTGTGATGTTTACATTTGATGTATTATCACGGGGGAAATCTTGCGGTCCTACACTTATTTAATTCATAAACCTGTGAATTCACCAACATTATTGTTGACGTTTTAAAGCATGTTTTCTCAGGAGATCAATGAGGTATGAGACAAGGGATACATTGGTGGTCATTATTTTGGAAGTCATTTGCATTAAAGATTTGGTTGCATTACATTTTGGAGAAACATTTGTTATGAACTAGAATCTTTGTATAATTTAACAATGAACAAGTAAAGCTTCGGACTTTTGTAACAAACACTTTGCTAAATCCAAGGTATCGGTTTTTCAATGACAATTTTAAAGGTCGTTCTTATATATCTTGTCTTATTGATCTATGAAGTAACGCTCCCAAACCCATATTCCGCTGCGACCCATTTTGGGGGTGTTACATCTTTTTTCTTGGGTGTTGCTTTTCAGAATTAAAACTTTTTCAAATCAGAAATTCATCAAAAAAATCATTTTCAAAGACATTTGACCCCTCAAACAACGACTACGGCTCTTTAAATAGAAAATGGGTCATTTTTTGAGGGGGAGAAAATGTCAAATATCTTCTTCATAATTAATCATGTGATCATCGGAAAAGATTTAAAACATATCGGATAAATATTTAAAGGGGAGTTAATTAATTTTAACTCCATCGGGCTTGTTATATGTTTAATTCTTTAAAGGGTATTATGGTAAAATGTGAGACTCATTCTTGATAAATAAACCTTAAGGATTAGTTTTTCCATTTAGGAAACTTAATTAAACCTTAAGTAAAGTTTATTAGGAAAATGGAAGCTCTAGTAAACCTTAGGGGGGCATTTATGCCAAAACCTAAAAGATTTAAACATAAACACCCCCTTGTCATTTTTTGTCTCTCGTCACCTACATAAAAACCTTACACCTCCATTGTTGAACTTTAAGAACTTCAAGAACCCATTCTATCTTCGTTATAATCAAAAGGTACACTTGTTTTAATGTTAAAACCTCCATAAATCAGACCTAATGTTAGAATTTCACTCGAAAAACCTTAAAAATTTATCGAAATTTTGTCACCTTAAAAAGTGTATGACATCAAAAATTGATTGAGGGGTTTTAGTCCTATAAGGGTCTAGATGATGTACCGATAATAGTTTTTAATGGGGATAATGTATTCATACGTTTTGATCGATTCTTGATGTCGACCTAATGAAAAATGGTCAAGAAGTTGTAAATTTTCATGGGTTTGGGTTTAGAATTGCTTAAATGATTGTTGGTATGTGCTATTTTACACATACCTTTTAAATGTAAAATGAACCCAAAAGACCAAAAACATGTAAAAATGGTAAATATATATGCTTGTTTTTATGTTTGTGTATGAGCAGGTATGGATATTAAATAAATGGACAAAATCAAAGCAAAAACGGACAAAGCCGGACACGGGAACGGAAAGAGTACACAAGAGCCGGGAATTATCAAGCTTTGGTCAACCAAAAGTCAACCATCGTCAAACCTTGGTCAACCCACAAGATGACAAAACATTTGAAATTACCAATGAGCCCTTAATGTTAAAACATTTTCATAAAAAGTCCCAAAATCATTAACACCGTTAGTCCTTTTATATTAAAAGACTAACAATCGTTAAGTCAAAAATTAACCAAATCCAAAAAAACCACTTAACCAAGCCCATACACATATTACCCGGCCCAAACCTTTTATATATATACCAACGATCCAAGACCCAATCAAAATTGGGTCAACGCCCCAAAAAGATATAAACATTTTATTGTTTATCCTTTTTCCCTCCACCTCTTTTTCACTTTCATTAAACACAGGGTGAATCCACCCCAAACCCACACACAAAAGAGCTTCTAGAAGGAAACCCTACCACATCTGACACATTTCATGACACGCTGGCGATCTGGGGCATTCCTATTAGTGGAGATACGTGTACATGATCCAAGGGCTAAGATTTGATTGATTAAAAGTTAGTTATGATTGGAGGGATGTGATTAAAGATAGAGGAGCGTATGAAGACCCAGAACCTAGCGTATGAAGACCCAGAACCTTCTCACATCACTATAAATAGACAAGTAGCTCATTCAGTAGAAGATATATAGGAGTAGGATTAGAGTAGTAGTGCAGATTAGCTTATAGCTTAATTTTTTTCAGCTTATTGTCATTTATTTTTATGTAATTTCCTTTTCAGCAATGTAATCTCCTTTTTCATTAAATAAAATTCTATTTGAGCTTTAACTTTCCTTTTTCATTTATGCAAAAGTGATTTCAATATAAGCTGTTAAGCTATTAATAAGCTACATTACTCTCTCTTAAGTTCATCAGCTCAAATAAGCTTATCTAAGCTTGTTTGAGCTTGGTTATTTAGTAACTTAAGGAATAGGTTAAGGTGTTTGTTTTTAAGCTAATATGGATGATAAGCCAATCCAGGAAGGGCTTATTGGACTTTTACCAGCTTATCTATGATAAGCTGGAGCTGTAGATAAGCTCTTTTGAGCAAGTTTTCTTCCCTGTTTGAGCAAGGGATCTAGTAAGTTTCATTTTATAATTCCTAGTTATTCTCTGCTTATAGATTATCATTTTACTTATTCTGCTTTTAAATGTGCTTATTCCTGTTTTCATTTGTTTTTCTTTGCTTTAATGTCATATTTCAAGTTCATTTGTAGTTTAAATCTAAATCATCTTGGTTTTAGTTTAAAAAACAGTAAAAAGCCAAAAATATTAGCATTAGTTTAGATCTTATAGTTTATGCTTATTTCTATGTTTAAATCTGCTTATTAGTTGTTAATATAGCTAAAAATTATCTGGTAATTGAAGTTTGAGGTTTAAAATAAGTTTTTACAAGCTTAATTTGTTAAATTGTCACTTAAAGGGGTGTTTGGGACTAAGGCAGTACTAACTCTAAAGTTAGTACTGCTAGTGTTCTTGCCATATATTGATTGTAGATCGTCTTAAGAACTGTTTTAGGATAGACTTAACAAGTTTTAACAAGTTTTTCATAAAAACTCCAGACTAACACTTCATTAAGTTTCCACCACTGTGAACACAAAAGAAGTTTCAGAGTTATTTCCTTTGCTTTTTAGATTTGAGGTTTAAAAAGAGTTAAAAACATGTTCATTTTATCCTTTTAAGCAAGTTTGATATCTGGTATTTAGGATTTGTGTTTCATTTCATAGATTTAACCATTTTTACCCATTTTTAGTTAAAAATGTCTTCAATGTTAGTCCAATGTCCTAGTTTTAAGTTTAAATTCAGATAGGTTCTAGGTTGATTTAAGATTTGAATTTTGGTGAACAAATAGATTAGATGATAGACTTTAAGATTTTTAGCTTAATTTGAGGTTTAATGCTTTCTAGCTTATCTGAATTTGAGCTTTAAGTTAGCTGCTTAGTCTTATGAAAGCTGTCTTTAGTGTCTACTATCCTTTAGCTTTTTAAGTGCTCTTTAGCTTAATGTGTTTGTTTATTTTAAGTCCTGTATGCTTATTAGGTTAGGGATAATGTTGTTCTCAGCTTATTTGCATTGCTAGTAGCTTATTGAGTCATGAAAACCAAAGCAGTTTTAGCTTAAAAGTCATTAGACTTTTTAAGCTAAAACTGTCATCTCTATTGCTTCTTTGAGCTTAGAGCTTATTAGATGTGCTTAATCTAAGTTTAGCTTTGCTTATAAGAGTCTAGGTTCTGTAGCTTATTAGACTTTTCATTGCTTATTAAGTCCTACATGTTAAAACCGTTCTTTCCATTTTTCATGAAAGCTTAAAAACAGATTATGTCATTTGCAAAAGCTTATTGTGTGCTTATTATTAAGTTTCAGAAGAAGTCCTAGTTTTAAAAGTAGCTTATTTTCATAAGTTCTTTTAATTTCTGCAAAAAGATTTACAAAATAAAAATATTTACCAAAAAGGAAGCCATGGGGGTCGAACCCATGACCTCCCCTTAGTTTACCAAACGTCCCACAACACACACTCAAACACCAACTGCCCTAGGGTCTTTTTCAGTTTTAACTTTGCACTACTTTAATTATATAGTCACTTAGCCTTTTAAGCTTATCAGTTCTTATATGCTTATTTTCTGCTTATTCTTTCAGCACTTTTCAAAGTTCTTATTTTTCATGCATTCTCCATAGTTTGAGTTACTTTTCTGTATTTTTTCATAATTTTTATAATTTGTTTACTATTTTTAATAATTAATTTTCATTAAAACTGTTTTTAAATCATATTAAATAAAATAAAAGTAAAAAAATATAATTTTTTTAGAAAATTTTCTTTTATCATTTAGGACCTAGGTAAATTAAATTTGCTTTTGTAGAGTTAAAATTTTACAATTTGGTTTTTTAAAGAACGGGTTTCGATCCCGTTCTCGTTTTTCGTGTTTTTAAGCTCAAATCACTTTCGTTTTTAGTCTAGTTTTCTTAGTTCTTATCTTTTAGTTAATTAGGACTTATAAAATTCAAAAAAAATCATTTTAGGTTTAACTTTAGTTAATTTAGGATTTAAATGTCGCGTTTTTAATTCCTGTTTGCGTTTTTATTCATACGTGTTTAATTGTCATTTCTTGTTTACTTATTTTCATGCATTAATTTACTTGTCATTTACATTTAGTAGGATTTAGGAACCCAAATTAAGAATCTTTAAAACCATTCAAAATGCGCGATCACGGACTTAACCGATTTTCAATTCACGCTTTGTCGAGGGAAAAACGACACGGGAGGTTTTTGAGACAACTTTGGTTAAAAGTTTGTTTCTTGAACCCCCCGACGGATAAATCTGTACTAATACTATTATTTGATATATCCCCTATATACTTATATATTAAAATATAGTGTGTTCGGGGTAAACGCGTATCAAGTTTTGGCGCCGCTGTCGGGGAGTGTGTTACAATTATCGTGTTTCCGTTCGAAAGATTAAGTGTTTTTGAAGAACCTTCCTCTGAAGTTATTTTGTTTTTTTAGTAGTGATAAAGGTGGTTAATGGGTGTGCTGTTGTGCATATTTTACACTTCAATTTTCTTTTATTTTAATATAAAAATAACCATTTGTTAATCGTTGTTACGGCTCACCTTTAGATTGCGTGCTATAAGGAAAGTTTAAGGCGGGTTTGATCAACATCACCCAAAAGGAGAAGGGTTATTCTAAATAGCGCCTCACGCTTACAAACTCCTCCGCTTTCTTGTACGTATTTTTAGAGAGCTACCGTGCACGTTTAATTTTCGGTAACTAAAAATATTTTTTATTTTAATTCCTTTTCTTATGAATTATTTTCAAAAGCCCAAAAATATTCTTCGTTACCTCTTATCCGTTTAATTCTTTATATTGTTTAATTCTTCCTTATGACGTCATTTAACCAACGTGAGTGTATAAACTGGAGTTGGACAAACCCATGTGATGGGCTTTTATTGTTATCTATGTAATGTCCGCAGTGTGGAGTTAATCTAACAACTTGGAACTTGTTTACAATTTTGCACTTAGTGATGGAAAGCCAGTCACTTTGTTGTGGTGTGAAGGCCCTTAAAAGGAGGATTTTGTTATTGTGCGCTTCAAAGAGATGAAATTCATTGTGATTATAATCCAAAACCGAATTCTTCCCAATAATACTCAAATTTTTCCGACTACCCTCCACAACCCCAGTACAAGACGAATATTTGTGAGTTATGTGGAAACAATGCTCATTTTGGTTATGATTGTTCACTTCAAGTTCTGTTTGTTTACAACCCGGACCCGTGTTTCGATCAAAACTATGATAATAATTTTCCACTAACTTTACTGAATTTTTCACAACAAAGTTGTGAAAACTACGAGGGTCCTCGTGAGAATTTTTAGTGCCAACCGTTGAACCAAAATTTTTATGAACCTAATCATTGCTATAACTCTAATTTTTCTGGTTTTGACCAACTTCAACCCCCGCAGTTTTCCGTCATTCATCATCCTCCTCAAGCAACGAATACAGAATTATTGCAAGCTAGAGAAAACTTAATGGAAACCATTCAAGCCTTTTTAAAGGAGTATGATCATATACCTCCTGAAGAAAAGTGCATGGCTTTATTGCTAGCTGAGGAGAGATTTCTTAAAATTAAGCAAGCTATGGAAGAAGAGCAGAATCAACCTAAAGTTATGCAAGAATTGCTACTTAAGCTTATGAAAGATTTGCAAATTCTTAAGGGAATTCAACCCAAACATGCAGAGCAGGAGGAGCCAGCAGCTCAATAATTTCTTATTTGAATTTTCCTATGGCTGATGATGATGAGTATACTGTGATATATAGAAAGCCTAAAGCAATCACACTCGACTTACCGATCAAGGAGCCCGATAACTCTCTAAGTATGGGGGACGAGCATCTTAACACTATTCCGGAAATGGAAAAGTCTAGTGTTGAGAACCTTGTCCTAATCCCAAGTGAGTTTAAGGGTATTTCCGAAGATATTTGTGATGTGTCGTCTTGTGATTATTTTGATGCCGAGTGTGGACTTATTAACTCTTTGCTTAGTCGAAATAATACGATCACATCTCCTAAGATGAATTTTCTTCCCGAGGAGTTCGTCGGTGAACTCGATTTTATTGATCCAATTTTACCGGGAATTGATGGAGACGATTTTGATGAAGAAGAAGGAGAGATTAACAATGATATTTTTCAAATCAAGGACGAAATTCTTCGTGAGAAATTATTAAACGTCAATCTTCTCATTAATAAGATTGAACTGTTGAATCTTATTCCCTCTACTCCTTTTGTGCTTGAATATCCCTCCTCTTCTCCTATTCCAGTTGTGGATAGTGACTTTCTTGTAGAGGAGGTTGATACATTTCTTGTTTTGGAAGACTCGACACCTCTGGGTATTGAGAGTGATTTAGACTCGGAGGGGGATATCGTTTTTCTTGACAACTTACTTAACGAAGATCCGATTCCTGAGTATGAGCGTTTTACCTTAAGATCACCGATTCAAGAGTTTTATTGAGCGTTTTTACCTTCGATATTGAGCCCATGACTGACACCCGTGGATAAACATTTTGATAAGCTAATGAAGACGAATTGTTTATTGACACAGGACGTGTGGTGAGAATAACGTTATCTCAAAATGTTTGAAGATGACGATTATCCTTCACATTATACATTTTGGACTTTTCTACCGTATCGAACTACACTGTGGATTCTCATTTACTTCTCTCAACGGGCTGTGCAAGACAGCATTTTTGACACAGGCATCTCCAATTGAAGTCGGTGGCATCTCATCGGGATGAAACTTTCTTGTGTTTAATGTTTTATCCAAACATTAATGGAAAGCACCGATTGAAGATTTTCTCTTCTATTTGATCTAACATTGGACAACTTATGCAGGCGATCGAGTCAAGATAGTGACTCGATTACCAAAAAATTAAAGCGTCTTAGTGGGAAGTGCACCCAATGCTTATCCATTTTTTCTTTCTAATTTCTAATGTGATGTGGAGGTGGCTTGTACTCTTCCGTTTCTTGTTTGTTTTTTGTACTTTGTGATTTTTGTAGGATTGACCTAATAAATTTTATGATGTGGACTCTCGTGTTCGGGTGTTTTGTCCCGGTACACATCGAGCTTCCTAGCCAGTGCCTTACATTAGTTCTTGGGGAAAATCCGATATTCCTAGATTATTATCGAATAACATTTATCTTCTAGCAATTACTTGAATTAAACGGCTTGAGATTTTTGGTGATACTGTTCTCCATGCTTGATTTCTGCAATTCGACTTTTTGAGTTCTAGTATGGGGTTATAAGGACTGAGATAGGAAACATTGAGGACATATGCTTTAATTTTAGTTTGGGGTAGTTATATCTTCGATATGATCTTACCTACCTTTGCCCGTTGATATCACGTACCCCGTTTTCCCACAAAAAAAATAATTTTAAAGCCTGTAATATCTATTTTATTTGTTCATACTATGTCCAAAAAAAAATGTTGGGAGGGGGGGGAGGGGGGGGGAGAAAAATATTAACTAGTTAGTTGATTAAAAAAATAGTTGACACGAATGTAGGCTTTCTTGTTGTGTTGAGACGAAAAGTAAATTTTAACCCGACCGGTTTTATACCTTAGCTTTCTCCTTAACTTTAAATAGATTGATTTTGCTAATCTTTTATACAAGGAGCTATAAAACGCAAGTCTGCTCCTGTTGGGTTTGCTCCCCAATGGATAGGCTGGCAGAACCCGAATAACAATAATGGATGGTTGGATGAAGATGATGATGAGGAGCCAGAAGAAGATGAGGCGGATGAAGATGATGATGAGGAGCCAGAAGAAGATGAGGCGGATGAAGATAATGATGAGGAGATGGAAGAAGAAGAATATGAGGAGATAGAAGATGAGGAAGAAGAAGAGATTGTTGCTGAAGAAGAAGCTGAGATCATCTACCCCTATGATGAGGCAGACCTGAATAACCGACCTCCTCCTGCTTCGGATGATGAGTCTGAGTTTGCTTATTCTGTTATCCCTGTGATTGATGCCGAGAATAGGCCAGTACCACCTGTCATTCATTTTAGTAGTACTTATGAGCTTAGCGAGAGTTCTTCTGCTCGCAAAATCTTGAAGGACATCTATGAGGTTTATCCATTGGGTCTCGTGCCGCCTACTATTGGTATTGCTGAGAGCCGCATTAGGAAGTTGAATGAGCAAATGCGTGAGCGAGCTGAGGTTGATGAGAGGATTGTGAAGAAGATCGACAAGAGTGACCTTCGCATCCAGATGGTTGGTAGTGATGCTATGAATTTGGATGGTGTTGTAAGGGAATGTCAGGCTGATGTCTCCAAGGTGATTAGTATGATAGAGAGTATGAGCTTGGAGTTAGATAAGGTGCGCAAGGAGAGTCGCCGAGCTTTGGAATTGGTTGAGTGGGAGGCTGGAGTTCGAGAGCAATACCTCTCGAAGCTCCAAATTGGAGGAGGATTTGTTGAGACATCTACCCGCTCATTCCTTGGTCCTTTTCTGGACGACCCCTACGTCCAGGCTAGGAATGCTGCCATGGCGGATGATGATGTTGAGGACGATGATGTCGAGGATGATGATGATATGGATGATGATGCCGCTGACCCAAGTGACCCGCAGTCTTTTGAGCCCCGTGGATCTCCACGTGACTCCCAATAGTTTAGTCCCATTAGTAGTTCCTTTTATTTTGATCATGTAGTCACACAACCGGCCTGTCGGTTAGTTGATCTAGTACTAGTGCTTGTAATGACCTAGGTCATGTTTAGGTCACGTTTTGTAAAACACTACAACCTTGTACTAATTTTGGGTGCTTAATGACTATGACTACTTTGATCTTTATTTACTGTGTTGTGGTTGCTTATATGATTGTCTAATTGTTCACTTCCTTGATTGTTGCTAATATGATAATTTGATTATTCCTGCAAGTTATAATTATACCAATGGTATGATTACTTACTCTCTTCTTTTCTTGTGTCATGATAGAATCATGCCTCCTAAGCAAATGTCACAAGCTGCCATTGCCAAATTAGTTACCGATGAAGTGGCTAAAGCTCTGGCTGCCGACCGTGCCACCAGAATCACTTCTGAGGGCTGGAGGACTGTGGTAACGTTGGAGATGCAGGTAATGCAGCGAGGTCTCGAGGAGAGGCACAAGCGGCAAGGATTGTACTTTCTCAAGTTTATGAAGTTGTGGGTCCCAAACTCAATTCCTTGTAAAGAAGGAGCTATTGAACTTTGTCGTTGGTTTGAAAAGATTGAATGTACTTTTGGGATCAGTGAATGCGCTTCGAGGAGAAACAAAGTCAAGTTTGATGACTGCTAACCTCCCTTCAGGGTTAGAGCCTGAAACATGTGGAACACCCAAGTCGCACCCTGGATTTTAAGCAGTGGCAAACGGATAAATCTTAGGATGATTTTGCAAAAAGGATGTTGTTAGAAGGTTCTGTCCTGAAGATGATATAATCGAGACATGAAGATGAATTGAGGCACTTGAGGTTTTAAAATGTCAATGGACATAGCTGCTATTTACCAACCAATTCAACGAATTGGTCTTACATGTTCACAGATGTTGTTCCTACTACAAAAAGAAAATTGGTCAATATATTAAAGGGTTGCCGTCATACTATCAACAGTTCAGACCATTCCTCTAAGTCCATACTTCCTTAATTTCGGGAAAGCTGTAAAGGATGGCTTGGTATGTGCTATTTCTACACATACCTTTTGCTTGTAAAACGAAACCACAAAAGACATAAACATAATAAATTATGGCAAAAAATATGATTGTTTTTGTTGTTTGTGTATTGTGGCAGGATAGGATATTAAGGAAATAGACAAAATCAAAGACGAAATGGAACAAAACCGGATACGAGAAGGAAAAGGGGTGAAAAGCCGAGGTCATAGACTTACATTTATCAGGAAAATCCAAGACAAGAGCTTAAACCCATTAAATTCCAAAACCTTCAAAGATATAACGCACCGTTTAGTCCTTTAACTATAAAAAGACTAAAGGTCGTTAAATCCTACAAAAAACAAACCAAACAACAAAACTAAAGGATATTAGTTTAAATAGATAACATTCGTTAAACTTTTAAATTCTTATAACTCTTTTATATTAAACTTTACCCGGCTATAAATACAATTTAATCCACGGCCCTAAACTCTTTAACCCGAAGTCAAATCCCAATTCAAAGTAATACAATACGTTTTTCACTGTTTATCTCCCTCATTTTCCCCTCCCATTTACCCTGACCTATTCAGAGTTATAATCAACCCAATCACACGAGCGTCATCAGAGTGCTACTAGAAGGAAACCCTTGTAACTCTCTGCACATTTTCATGACACGATGGCGATCCGCGGGGCATTCCTATTGGTGGAGATACGTGTACATGATCCAAGGGTCAAGATTTGATTGATTGAAAGTTAGTTATGATTGGAGGGATGTGATTAAAGATAGAGGAGCGTATGAAGACCCAAAACCTTCTCACATCACTATAAATAGACAAGTAGCTCATTCAGTAGAAGATATCTAGGAGTAGGATTAGAGTAGTAGTGTAGATTAGCTTATAGCTTAATTTTTTCAGCTTATTGTCATTTATTTTTATGTAATTTCCTTTTCAGCAATGTAATCTCCTTTTTCATTAAATAAAATTTTGTTTGAGCTTTAACTTTCCTTTTTCATTTATGCAAAAGTGATTTCAATATAAGCTGTTAAGCTATTAATAAGCTACATTACTCTCTCTTAAGTTCATCAGCTCAAATAAGCTTATCTAAGCTTGTTTGAGCTTGGTTATTCAGTTACTTAAGGAATAGGTTAAGGTGTTTGTTTTTAAGCTAATATGGATGATAAGCCAATCCGAGAAGGGCTTATTATACTTTTACCAACTTATCTATGATAAGCTAGAGCTGTAGATAAGCTCTTTTGAGCAAGTTTTCTTCCTTGTTTGAGCAAGGGATCCAGTAAGTTTCATTTTATAATTTCTGCTTATTCTTTGCTTATAGATTATCATTCTGCTTATTCTGCTTTTAAATGTGCTTATTCCTGTTTTCATTTGTTTTTCTTTGCTTTAATATCATATTTCAAGTTCATTTGTAGTTTAAATCTAAATCATCTTAGTTTTAGTTTAAAAAACAGTAAAAAGCCAAAAATATTAGCATTAGTTTAGATCTTATAGTTCCTGCTTATTTCTATGTTTAAATCTGCTTATTAGTTGTTAATATAGCTAAAAATTATCTGGTAATTGAAGTTTGAGGTTTAAAATAAGTTTTCACAAGCTTAATTTGTTAAATTGTCACTTAAAGGGGTGTTTGGGACTAAGGCAGTACTAACTCTAAAGTTAGTACTGCTAGTGTTCTTGCCATATATTGATTGTAGATCGTCTTAAGAACTGTTTTAGGATAGACTTAACAAGTTTTAACAAGTTTTTCATAAAAACTCCAGACTAACACTTCATTAAGTTTCCACCACTGTGAACACAAAAGAAGTTTCAGAGTTATTTCCTTTGCTTTTTAGATTTGAGGTTTAAAAAGAGTTAAAAACATGTTCATTTTAGCCTTTTAAGCAAGTTTGATATCTGGTATTTAGGATTTGTGTTTCATTTCATAGATTTAACCATTTTTACCCATTTTTAGTTAAAACTGTCTTTAATGTTAGTCCAATGTCCTAGTTTTAAGTTTAAATTCAGATAGGTTCTAGGTTGATTTAGGATTTGAATTTTGGTGCACAAATAGATTAGATGGTAGACTTTAAGATTTTTAGCTTAATTTGAGGTTTAATGCTTTCTAGCTTATCTGAATTTGAGCTTTAAGTTAGCTGCTTAGTCTTATGAAAACTGTCTTTAGTGTATACTGTCCTTTAGCTTTTTAAGTGCTCTTTAGCTTAATATGTTTGTTTATTTTAAGTCATGTATGCTTATTAGGTTAAGGATAATGTTGTTCTCAGCTTATTTGCATTGCTAGTAGCTTATTGAGTCATGAAAACCAAAGCAGTTTTACCTTAAAAGTCATTAGACTTTTTAAGCTAAAACTATCATCTCTATTGCTTCTTTGAGTTTAGAGCTTATTAGATGTGCTTAATCTAAGTTTAGCTTTGCTTATAAGAGTCTAGGTTCTGTAGCTTATTAGGCTTTTCATTGCTTATTAAGTCCTACATGTTAAAACCGTTCTTTCCATTTTTCATGAAAGCTTAAAAAGAGATTCTGTCATTTGCAAAAGCTTATTGTGTGCTTATTATTAAGTTTCAGAAGAAGTCCTAGTTTTAAAAGTAGCTTATTTTCATAAGTTCTTTTAATTTCTGCAAAAAGATTTACAAAATAAAAATATTTACCAAAAAGGAAGCCATGGGGGTCGAACCCATGACCTCCCCTTAGTTTACCAAACGTCCCACAACACACACTCAAACACCAACTGCCCTGGGGACTTTTTCATTCACATGTTGCACTACTT
The DNA here is from genome assembly GCA_026074375.1 of Tanacetum coccineum. Taxonomy (NCBI): domain Eukaryota; kingdom Viridiplantae; phylum Streptophyta; class Magnoliopsida; order Asterales; family Asteraceae; genus Tanacetum; species Tanacetum coccineum. The sequence continues at coordinate 97,137 of BQNB010006303.1, forward strand.
TAATTATATAGTCACTTAGCCTTTTTAGCTTATCAGTTCTTATATGCTTATTTTCTGCTTATTCTTTCAGCACTTTTCAAAGTTCTTATTTTTCATGCATTCTCCATAGTTTGAGTTACTTTTCTGTATTTTTTCATAATTTTTATAATTTGTTTACTATTTTTAATAATTAATTTTCATTAAAACTGTTTTTAAATCATATTAAATAAAATAAAAGTCAAAAAAATATAATTCTTTTTTAGAAAATTTTCTTTTATCATTTAGGACCTAGGAAAATTAAATTTGCTTTCGTAGAGTTAAAATTTTACAATTTGGTTTTTTAAAGAACGGGTTTCGATCCCGTTCTCGTTTTTCGTGTTTTTAAGCTCAAATCACTTTCGTTTTTAGTCTAGTTTTCTTAGTTCTTATCTTTTAGTTAATTAGGACTTATAAAATTCAAAAAAAATCATTTTAGGTTTAACTTTAGTTAATTTAGGATTTAAATGTCGCGTTTTTAATTCTTGTTTGCGTTTTTATTCATACGTGTTTAATTGTCATTTCTTGTTTACTTATTTTCGTGCATTAATTTACTTGTCATTTACATTTAGTAGGATTTAGGAACCTAAATCAAGAATCTTTAAAACCATTCAAAACGCGCGATCACGGACTTAACCGATTTTCAATTCACGCTTCGTCGAGGGAAAAACGACCCGGGAGGTTTTTGAGACAACTTTGGTTAAAAGTTTGTTTCTTGAACCCGACAGAAAATGCTTACTATACTATTATTTGATATAATCCTTATATACTTATATATTATATATATATAGTGTGTTCGGACGCGTATCAATTGTTTATGTGAATTTGAGTGTCCTTAAACATCTTAGTATGTTAAAAACTTAAATATCTTGGGTTTTCGTGTTCATATGAGTCGAATAAGTCTAAAGACAAGATTTTTGTGGTTAATTCATGGATTAAATGTGTTAAACTGA